>OX377201.1:6290293-6438321 GCA_947396885.1 Heligmosomoides polygyrus polygyrus | reverse complement strand
ATCCGGACAGGATGCTTCCAACAAACGTGGAGTAGTGAGGGCTGTGCTACCTGTTGTTTGATAGAAAAAGACCGCGTCTACAATTTATACAATTTTCACGTCGAATTCGACACTTCTCAAATCAAGTTGGACACTTTTCACATCAAATTGGACACTCAAGTAGGACACTGCCACTGGGTATCGCTCTAGGCGCGAGCCGAACAAGGGTCATCGGCGGCGCGCCGCCACCGAGCGCTGGGCTCGGCCGAGTCCAGGTCCCAGTCTCATAGTCGACAGGGTGCAGATAGGGTAAAGTTGCGACATCTCGCATCTGAGCCATATTATATCGTCGGAAAGCTGCTAGGGTGGCAAAAATCACCAACCAAGTCGTTTTCTCATTCAGAGCAAACCTGTAGACTAAATTGAAGAAAAGGAGGGAAATTCGCAAAACTGGGTCACAGTGAAGGCCATAAAATGACCACTTCGGATGGAGACTGCTTCATCACCTGCCAGTTCTCAAATGCTGACCAACGATGCCGTCCAGTAAGGAAGGATCGAGCTCCGTCACTGCTCTAATACACATCTTGCAACCAATCAAATATGTGGAAAATCTATTACAGCTGAAGAAAACTGCGCACTTGGAGTTAATTATAAGGGGCCGTTTTTTAGCTCTTAAACCTGTTTTGGCAGAGTTTAAAGGAGGTTTTTCCCAGCTGGCTTAACATAAATAAATGTTTCCACGGGAGAGTATATTCGGTGAGGAATATCGGCCTTGGATCTTCAGCGTATTTGGATTAAACTTGCGATGGATTAAAATTAAGCAAATCTGCTAGTGTTTAATGTTGCAGTAACAGCTACAACAAGCTGATTTCAGATTTTTTGAGAAAAATAGTGAATTCCGGATTTCGACGAAACTGGCTAGTGGAGTGGCTAAGGAAGACGCCAATGAAGCTTTTGCAGAGGTCGTAAATCAATTAGCGGACGTTTGAGAGGATGAGCTTCACAACTAAGTCAAGAGCTTGCGATTCTAATGTCCAAGCAGGTAATTGGGTTGGTAGGTGGGTGGTGAATCTAATGGTGCAATTTAATTTTCATATAACTAAATTTAAACGAAGTTATGGCACTACGACGGTTTGCGACGGAAAAATCTGTCGCAAAGCGTCGATTGTTCACGAATTAGGAGTGGTATTGTAGAATGCGTAGCGCATCCCAAAAGGGATCGAGTAACGCCGTCCTTTATCTTTTCTTATCTTTATTGATCAAGACGTGGCATTTTTTGTGGTGGAATTTTAACTGTATAAATGGTCTGCTTCAGATAGAAAACAATTTTTATTCTCATGAAAAAACGAGAAATTTGCATACGATCCTCCTAATCGTATCGAACATCGCAGTGGAGAAGCTTATTGTTTTTTTTTACTGTATGATACACAGTGGGCCCGTGTAGCGCAGTAGGAGTAGGTGCTGACTGTCTCGTGCACTCGAATCCAGATTCCTGGTTTGAATTTCCCGCCCAGGCCAACCAAGCCTTCCTCACTTCAGGGGTCGGTGAACTGGTACCAGACTTGTTTGCGAAGAATGAAGCTCTGACTTGTTCCTCAGCTGGCCACCGCAAGTCGTTGTATGGCCAAATCGTTGTATGGCCATTCAAATCGCCTCCACGACATTCCGTAGAAGTAGAATGCGAGGCGCATCCTAAAAAGGGATTGTATAACGCCGTCTTTTATCCTTTATCCTTAAAAAAAACTGAAAGAACAACTGGGTCTATACTAGTGGGGAGGGACACTCCACCCTGACTTCGGACGACAGCGGCAAAACTGAAAGCAGGCAGGTTTACAAAGGCAATACTGTGAACTGACCTACGAGAGTACCTTTCTTCTCAATTTCCTAGCCATGAGATGCCCCACTGCTTACATTTGCTTCGCCCTTCTAGTGATGCCCCCCCCCCCCCTCTCTCCGTCTAGGATAGATCCAAACAACCTTTAAGTGTGTAGCACAAAAATCGCATAAAAAGTGTAAAAAATCAAGGCAGATAAGAATAAAGATTGATGGATTCAGGAATGTGGAGTCAATTCAGTGCGTTTGCGAAGGGGGTGGGGGAGTCGTAGATTTTCGGCAAGAATCGACCACCACACTATAGTTGTGCTCTCCCAAAAATTTCGAATAACCGAATATATTCGAATAGCGGCGACATTGAGCATTCGAATTCGAACACATTCGAAAATCGCATTTTTTGAGTATTCGAATTCGAACACATTCGAAAATCGCGTTTTTTCAAACGTTTGAACACGAATATTCGAATTCGAATAGAATTATTCGAATTCGAATGCTCGAATATTCATTCGGGCACAACTATACCCCACACCTGACCCTTGGAGCCGTGAAGAGCTGATAGTCTCACAGGCCTTGATCGTGGGTTCGCTCGGCTTATATGCAAAAGACGTTCACATGGTGGAATGCAAACGCATCACTAAATGTTTTCCATCGTGTCTTCGAGAGCTAAGCATGACGAAACTTTCAACAACAAAAAAAAACTAAACCTTTCTAGTCGCCTATACTATTGCCATGGCTTAGCTAGAAAGGTATGCCACTGTCTATAGATGGATTCTAGTGTCGTTCGCTCTAGCAATACTGCCGATGGAAAAGACCGCAATAGAACAGCTGCCTCCCCTCTGCAACCATTGCAGATGTCGATTTTCTCCACCACTCACTTCGACCCGAAACTGCGTAACGTCGTCTTTACGGCTAATCATTGCATGATCGGCGAAGAGGCCGCATGTTGCATTAGCAGCACTGGGTAGCAACGGCCACGAAACGTTCCCTTCGGACAGACTGAACAGCTCCGCCTTGGCGAAACATCTAGGAGTTGCAGTCTTGGTTGGCCTGGACGGCGAATCCGAATCATGAACCTGGAATCGGATGATCGGGAAAGCCGACACCTCCTTCGATTGCCGGCTTTCGCCCAACCCGCAAAGGGAGCTCGTTGCACTACCGGACAAGAACCAGCCGCCCATCACTTCGAAATCGACACTTCAAAACGAATTGGACACTTTTCAAAACAATTTCAATTTAATCACATGGCTTGTTTCTGTTAGGTTCTTCGTTTTACATTTGAGACACCTCACTGAAAGGTATTTAAATAAATATTCTTCTGACCTAGCATAAGACTTCTGAAATCAAAGCGAATTTTTCCAAATCAAAATCACCTTTAAGCAGGTTAAACTCGCTAAGATGGCTAGAATAATATTTCGTGCAAGAAAAATGATACAACTTCTTTTTGAATTTTTTAAAGTTCACCTGCTCCAAAATGTGTCGTTTTATAAAAAATGTTATTTAAAAAATAGTAGATTAAATTTTGTTTCAAAGCGTAGGAAGGCAGCAATCATGTAGTCCTAGTGCGCGGCACGTCTTCTCGGTGCTCAGCACTTGATCGTCATCCAAATCCTGACGCCTTGCCCGCTCAAAATATCGTAAACTTGAACGATACGCCTCCCTACCCGAAAAATATAGTTCGCCAGCATTCTTCCATGGTTAAGCAATGAAAACCAGCCTGGTATACGCCGCCCTATCGAAGGCATCCCTTGGCTTCGGTACCCCCTCCGCAGGTCTGGCAACGTGAACCACGGCTTAAGCGAATTATTAGGTTGTCCCATAAGTCTTTGCCGTTTTTTTCAACGATTCACTGCAGATTTTGCCGGCGGTCTCTTGCATAGCGCTGCGTAGCTTTAAAAGAGAATGATTTGCTCTATCAGAGCGTGTATTGCATTTCTTTTTTTCACCCTGAATTTTGTCAATTTTTAGTTCGTTGAAGTGAAAAGTGAAAAGTAGTCATTTGCGCACTTGTTCCCTCCGCTTAGGTTTGCAATTTTTTGCGCAGTTTTTTATAGCATTTGGAAGAAAATGTTCTGTACTACAAGAATATGTGTTAGTGCTATTTGCTCATTTGTCCTTTATTGATTTTTAGGTCATCAAATTGGACGTCCGAAGGAGGATGGTTATTTTTGCCGACAGCTCCTGCTCTATGGTTGGACTTTTTGGGTTCGTGTTATATGTCATTCGAAAGAAAATGACATGCTCTATAAGAATATGTGTTGCGTTTATTGATTTCTATTGAATATCAATAAAATGCCAAAAAGAGAAAAATCATCTTCAGAACAACTCCTTCTCCTTCTTTCAGTTGTTGATATTCGACAGAAATCAGCGTGAGCCAATAAACGCCACACAAATTCTTACTGAGCAAGACATCCTCTTCCAAACGACATATGACACCAAGCAAAAAAGTCCAACCACAGAACCGGAGTTTTGGTAAAAAAATTCGGACGGGAAAGTCGGAATTCCCAATTTGATGACATAAAAATCAATAAAGGACAAATGAGCAAATAGCACTAACACGTATTCTTGTAGTACAGAATATTGTCTTCCAAGTGCTATAAAAAATTGCGCAAAAAATTACGAACCTAAGCGGAGAAAGCAAGTGCGCAAATGGCTACTTTTCACTTTTTCACTTTTCACTTCAACGACCTAAAAATTGACAAATTTCATGATTAAAAAAGAAACGCAATACATGTTCTAATAGAGCAAATCATTCTCTTTCAAATGCTATGCAGAGCTATGCAAGAGACCGCCGGCGAAATCTGCAGTAAATCGTTGAAAAAACGGCGGGGACTTATGGGACAACCTAATATGTGTATACCATTTCCACCTCAAATTGTACACTCTTCTAAGCTGCCTATGAACTTTGAAATCAAACTAAATGCTTTCCCAATCAAAACGAGCCATTACAGGTTAAACTACAGTCTCTCCAAGATGGTTTGTTCAAGAAAAATTTAGAATAGCTTTTTTTGAAATTTTTTTACTTCAGTTTTTTGTGAAAAGATTAATTAAACTTTGTTTTATAGCGCAGCAAGATAGCAAACATGTAGTGCATTAAAAGTTTGGATCGCGCCATGCACTCAGAGAACAAGTCGCAATCTTTATTTGATTGATAGTGTAAATATTACTTACAAGCAATAAGAAAGTTAGGATACTTGAGTATTGTAAACATTTATGGTCACCAACAAAGCAAAGTGCTATTAGTAAGATAGAGAACGTTCAGAAAAAATTTACAAAACAAGTGTTCGTCAGAAATGGATTATTCGATGTTCCATATAATGAAAGATTGACTAGACTTGGTGCTACATCATTATCGCTCAGACGAATAATTTATTATCAAAACCTTGTTCACAAAATTGTTAACGATCACATCGACATTGATAAAAACGATTTCTTCTCTTTTTCGTCATTCAATGGCGTCACTAGGGGCCATAGCCTCCGTATTCAACCTCAAAAACCGCATTCTAAATTCTTTCAAGGATCCTTTATGATCCGAGTTGTCAAAACTTGGAACAAGCTACCCCCAACACTAATTCACTGTCTTCCTAAGACATTTAATTGCAAGTTAGAAACACTGCTGAAACAAAAAGGCCTTCTGTGAAAATGACTGCAGCCTTCTCAGGATATAGTAAATCAAAAAAAGAGGATTTTGCATTTTAAGTGGTTCATTAAAAACAAGTACTAAAGACAAAAAAGTTAAATCAATAGAAGAAAGAAATTCTTATTAAACGATTTTATTTACAGTAATCAGTCTAATTCATAATGCTTAGTGCAAACGTTATACTGCACCACGCTTGGATAGTAAATATTTCGCTTTCTCCTCTGCTTTTTCAGCAAACGAAATACAAATCCGAATTGGAAAAAAGCAATTTCCACTTTATGCAAATCAAGGAAGAAGTCATTTTAGCTAATCTTTCAAAAACCAGCGTTTGGTGCAACCTTTTGTGTTAACTGATTCTGTATCACTTTTTGACTAAACAGCTTCTGTGTTTTGCTTTTGTCATTCTTAAAAAAAGCCAACTTTTGCTGCACATTTTGTGAATTTATTTTGTGTCTCTTTTGTCTTAATGAATGTTCTGTTCTGTTCTGTTCTTCTCTGATATGTGTGTCTTTACAATCGTTTATGTTGCACAGTTTGCTAGGGTAAAGCTGCACGCAAACAGAAATTTTGCTATCAATCGAATAAAAATCGCTAAGCTTCGGATGGGTGCATGGCGCAACGCTCCGATTTCGTGACAGAAAATAGCCGCCTTCCTGCTCTTTTTTTACACAAATTTTTCAAAAATAAAATTTCTATAAAGTTTTAACAATGTGTCCACTTATAAGGTAGATCAATTGAAATTTCAAAGAAAGTTGTACTAAAATTTTCCTTGAACAAAAAATTATTCCAACATTTTTTTAGAGCCTCTGATTTAATGCAGAAGAAGCTCGTTCCGATTTGGAAGAGTCCGGCTTGATTTTAAATGTGTTAGGCTTACGCTTAGAAGAGTGTCCAATTTGGCGTGAGAAGTGTCGAACTCGACCATCACTTAAGCTGTTTACGAAGAGCTAATAGTGAACACAGCTTTCACGTAGTTTTCGAACGCGTACTGTTCCAGCTTGCTCTACCATTTTTACCTCAAACTTTGGTAAGTAAACCAAGTTGTTCAGAGTGAGTTTCAATACAGGCCCTATGAATATGTCTAGCTCCTCGTTCACTGCTGAACCCACGTACCCCTTCATGCTTCACATATGGAAGGGCGTAGTAATTTTCCTTCAGAAGTTCACCGAAACAGCCTAAACTTTGTGTTACTCCCTTGAATTTTTTTACACACGGCGTGAACATGGCTGTTCTCTTCGTCTAAGCGATATGCCAATCTTCATTGTTCCGTAGCTCGTGCCCTCTGTATGTATTCCATCCATGAGTAGGATTTTGGGAAAGGTACTGGGCGAAGATACTACTTGCGGGTTCTTCTTCGTACACCCAACCTCTGAGATTTCTGATACGCTTAGTGATTCCAGTGAGAAGACGGTGATTGTGAAGCAAATCTATGTACAACGTGAATAATTTATGCTTAGAGCAGCATCAGCTTTTGCCATCTGTTGCTCAAAATCCATTCAACTTCTGAAGTGATTTTTTCGTACTTCTTGTGATTTTTTCGTCCTATAAGGATCCTATTCTTATGTCTAGCGTAAACCTTCGATTTTTCGATTTTTTTTGCGTCGGATCCATTGGTGAAATTTCATATATTTCATTTTCGCCGCCAACAACAACAACTTGTGTTTTAATCTATGAATGTGTTTATTAGGGTTTCGGGATTCTGTTATCCGGTCACACCCAGTTAACACCCCACACCCAGGAGATTTACAAAAGGAAAAAGCTCTTGTGGTGAACTCAGTAGCAGGCAAGGGTGTCAACCCATTAGCTCATGCCTTAGGTCAACGGAGGTAAACTGGAAGCGGTATGTGAAGTGACAGTAAGTGAAGTATCTTCCTGACGCGTGAGACACTCCTATGGGAACCTGGTTGAGCTTCATGTTACCTCATCTTACAGTTAGATTTTTTAGTGGAAAAGTGTTAGATAACGACTAGAAAGGCTTACAAGTGCCTTTATTCTTCCTTCTTGGAAGAGCGACATCTTTTACTGAAACATTTAAAGAGCAGCAGATCAGCAGGTAGAGCCCTTTGCGCAGCGAGTCGTCTCCTAGGGAGCCTCTGTAGAAGTAAATAGAAGGCCCATGTGAAGCGTTTTGTTGTGTGAGCAACTCACCTAGATACCGGCTTTCTGAGGCTTGGTTCAAGTGGCCCACCTTTTTTACTGCTGTCAACTGTACAATGTGTTTAAGCCTACGAATGTATTTATCTCTAAGTCGAAGTAGTGCTGGCTTAACGCCGAGTTCCGTCCTCGAAGAAGACGCCTCCGTCGATGGCGCAATACTTGGGGCAGATTCCTGGCTCTCCTGAGCCTCCATTTGTTCCCTTGTCTCCGCCATTTCCTGGCTTTCCGTCGGATCCAGGCTCTCCATCGTTTCCGCTAGCTCCCTTGGTTCCGGGGTTTCCTGAAAAGCAGTGATAAACGAGGCCTTTAGTGAAAAGCAATAACAAGAAAACTCACCGGCTGTTCCAGGGTTTCCGGGCTGTCCGTCGCTTCCGGGTGGTCCGGGAGGTCCGGGTGGTCCTTGTGGTCCTGGTGCTCCAGGGGTGGGTGGAGAAGTCTGGGCATCCTGACCTGGGGATCCTGGGGCTCCTGGAGCTCCTGCATTTCCAGCTGGTCCGGGTGGTCCCTTAGGTCCTGGGCCTCCTGGGCCTCCTGGGTATCCGGCGCCTCCTGGGTTTCCGTCGGGTCCTGGGTTTCCTGGCTGTCCATCTGATCCGGGGGGTCCGGCTGGTCCTGCTGGGCAGGGCTTGCATGGTGGAGGAGAGGACTGCTCGCATGGTTGGCTTGGGGGCTTTCCTTGGTTTCCGGGGGCTCCGGGGGCTCCTGGGTTTCCTGGTCGGCCGGCGTTTCCTGGGGCTCCGGCTGGGCCGGGTTCTCCACCGGAGCAGCAGGCGGAGCAGTCGTTGCCTCCGCCGCCGCCTCCCATGCCTCCGCCGCCTCCTCCCATTCCTCCGCCGCCGCCTCCCATGCCGCCTCCGCTGCCTCCGCCGCTTCCGCCTCCGGCTCCTCCGCTTCCGCCTCCCATACCGCCTCCGCTGCCTCCGCCGACTCCGCCGCTTCCGCCTCCTGCTCCTCCGCTTCCGCCTCCGGCTCCTCCTCTTCCGCCTCCCATGCCGCCTCCGCTGCCTCCGCCAACTCCGCCGCTTCCGCCTCCGGCTCCACCTCTGCCTCCGCCGCCGCCTCCCATGCCGCCTCCGCCGCTTCCGCCTCCGGCTCCACCTCTGCCTCCGCCGACTCCGCCGCTTCCTCCTCCGGCTCCTCCATGGCCTCCGCCGCCACCTCCCATGCCGCCTCCGCCGCTTCCGCCTCCGGCTCCACCTCTGCCTCCGCCGACTCCACCGCTTCCGCCTCCGGCTCCTCCGGCTCCTCCATAGCCTCCGCCGCCTCCGGAGCCGCCTGCTCCTGTATCGTAACCAGCTTGACGAGCGGTACGGTTGCCAGTGGATTTCATGGTGCTCACCTCGGACCAGATGTCACGAGCCGACGTCTAAACGAACGCATTCAGAGGATATGAGGACTAAGTCAAAAGCGGTTCAGTAGAAGAACTTACCCTGCAGTAGCTGAGCTCCGAGTGCATCGTTCGCTGCACATGGTGCACGTAGTTGTACACCATCGGCAGTGTGGTGGCGGTGGCGAGAACGGCCACCACGGAGAAGGCGACGGCCGAATAGGCCGCAAAGCGGTACGCTTTGCAACGATGCTGCCACTCGTTCTCCATGTCGACGCTGTCGGTGCTGTCTAGCGTTAGCTGTCCGCTTTTATACGCTCGCATCGCTGTGGCTAACCTCGCTTTGTCGTTTCGGTTTTCCCGTCAACGATATTGATATGCCATACTGCGGCGACCTTAAGGTTCTCTCTCACGTATGAGCAAAAAAGCTGCAGTCAACGAATGAAGTAAGCCTCCGGTCGTTCATCTTCGACTTTCCACCTAGGTGTCTCTCAATGGTGTCCTCAAGGAGAAGCCGCTCGCATTGCAGTAGTACCCGCAAGGAAAGGATCAGATTACATACGTTGCTATATAGCTTGCGTCCTATAGAAGGTCTTCAGCGAACAGGGAAGAATGAGTGAACATGAACAGGATTGAATGAGCTGCGTTCAAAAACGCAATTAACAGAGGCTTGGCAAGTTCGTTTGGCAAGTGAGTCACAATCCTCGTGATTGCCTACGCTTACAAAGCATCGACCTATGGGGGAATATGAATCTGGTGCATCTAGTCAAACAAATGGATCTCAACGAAATAATTGATTCGTTTCACTATCTTCTTCAAACGAAACACAATGATGTAACATATTGCGAGGTCGTGATAGCGCAGCCGGAGTAGGCGCCGGCTGCCGCGTGCAACTCAGATCCCAGGCTCCTAGTTCGGAATTCTCCCCATGCCAACCAATCCCCCTCCGGGAGCAGTGAATTGGTACCAGACTTGTCTAGGAAGAATAAAACACTGACCTGCCCGCCGCTAGTCCACCGAAAATCATTGCGTTGGCCGAATACGCATTGAAATTGCCTCCACGACATTCCGCAGAAGTAGAATGCGTGGCGCATCCTTGAAAGGGACTGATTAACGCCAATCTTTACCTTTAACAGTGCCTTGTTCACCCCTCTATCATTGATGGGTGCTGATAACTCATTCTAACTGGTGGATGGATGTTGCGCCGACTAAACAGTGCCGCTGGCGTGGCGGAGTGGGCATCCTGCTCGGATGGTGTAGTGGTCCAGGTTCAAGCCCTGCCCGGCGCCTGAGTATTGTTCGCAACTAACTAGGGAAGGGTTTCGACCTCCCATGGAACTTCAAGCTGAGACCAGTATCAATAGAAAGAGCTCGGAATGGTGATTACGAATACGGGTGTCAAATTGCAAAATGAAACACCTGAGCGAGTTATGGCCTGCCGAAATCGGGGGCTCACCACAGCCTGGCTGTACGACACACACGGCGCGAGAGCGGTGAGTTATTAGGGCTCCATAAGAAGGACCTGCCAGCTGCGGAGGTGGCGTGGGGATAGTGCTCCTCTCGTCAGGCACGACGTCGTAGGTTCGTTTTCCGTCGCTGCCAGTTTTCTTGCAAACCATAACTTATCTTCGAAATTTATTTATTTATTCATTTATTTATTCAATACGATCGTGATAAGCGCGGCCGCTAGATACACAGACACACCAATAGAACAGTACAAGCGAAGCACAACGTCAAAAACATACTCAGGGAAAAACAAAAAAACATATCAACAAATCAAGTGAAATGATGTCAGATCTGCATTCAAAAACAGCACAACACATCTTACTTAACGAGCAACCCAGAGTAAAAAAGACGCCTCAGTCCTAAACCTCATAACTAGCAACGATTTTTGAACTGACAGCATAAGATGCCCCAGAGAAAAGGAGGATTGCATGCATTTAGTCACCCTATGATAAGCGCTTTTAGTGCTGCTGTTTTTGAAGGGGATACCATATCCCCGAAGCTCTTCAGCGCCACTCTCGAAAACGTCATGCGCGAACTAGAATGGGAAGACATGGGAATGAAGGTCGAAGGCCGGCAACTACATCATCTTCGCTTCGCTGACGACATCCGAGCATCAGTCAGGCGGAGAGAATGCTGGCTGACTTCGATCGTGTATGTGGGAACGTTGGATTGCAGCTGAATCTTACGAAGACGATGTTGATGAGGAACGGACAAGTTTCTGATGCCCCATTCTCGCTCAACGGAACGAACACCTCCGAATGCTCCACCTACGTGTATCTGGGTCGTGAAGTCAACATGGCCAACGACCTAGCACCAGAGCTGAGCAGGAGGAAACGAGCGGCTTGGGGAGCTTTCAAGAGCGTCGATGAAGTCGCGAAGAAGACGAAGAACGTCCGACTCCGTGCCCACCTATTCGACTTCACCATCTTCCTGTCCTAACATACGCCTTCGAGACCTGGGCTATACGACAGCAGGATGAACACGCGATCAGCGTCGCGCAGCGTGGAATCGAGAGGACGATGATCGGAGTGGTACGACTCACGCAAGTGAGAGAAGGCCTCCGGAGTTCCGAGCTTCGCCGACGTTCGAAGATCAGAGACGCTGTTGCGTGGGCCAAGTTGTCGAAAATTAAGTGGGCCGGCCACATAATGCGCTTCGCAGACACCCGAGAGCCATCACCGATTGGATTCCGCGGGATGTCAAAAGAACACCGGGACGCCCACCAACGCGTTGGTCGGACTTCTTCGTTAAAGCCCTGAACGACCGATATGACGCTCTTCGTGTCCCTCGAGCAAGGAGGATCCATTGGAGCACTCTGGCACGCGACAGGGGCGAATGGAGACGCTGCTGGCACCCGCTCGAGCAATTTATTTATTTATTTATTCAAAGCACATAAAAGTGAGGCAGTACCAAGCACTAAAAAAAGCAATCGTTAGAAAGTGTGACAACCAAAGACAAAAAAACTAATGAACTGAAAAACTCATTAGCAAACTCCAAAGACAGCAAAGAAAAAAAAAGAAAAGAAATGAGCAAGAAATTACGACATGGTTTTTTAGACCAGCAAGAAGTGATCCGCCAAGGCTTTCCAGCATCTAGTGAGGGCTAGTGTTCACCCTGCCGAAGAGTAGTCCAGCATTTGGTAATTAGTAAACGCCTTAAAAAAGGAATATAAGCTTAGAAAGAACGTTTTGCAATAAAGACATCCTGCCCTTGAAACTATAGAATGCGCTTTGCCTACGACCTTCTATACGCACGATTCCGGGCGGGTCCTGTATCTCAAGGACCTCTTTAAACTAGTACGCACCCGGGCGATGGCATAGAAGGGAGCACCCACCTTGATTTGATATGTCGATACGGGCCAAGAAGTCATAAAAATAAAAAAATAAGAAGATTTCAAAAAAAATTATTAAAAAAAACATTAACAATAGGGACTACTCTTAGGCAATGCAAACCTAGAACTTCTTCTAAGAGAAAGCCGACACGGAGTAAAATGAAAGCAATAGGCGAAAACAGTAAAGAGCTTCGAAACCTCTGAGAACAAGAACAACTTGCAGGCACTATGTAACAAAAACATTGGTCAAATGGTTAAAGAAAACATTTCTGAAGATGAGCGGCTAACCGGAGAAATGTAATTCTTATATTCAGCTCCCGCAACTTAAGACACATGAAGATACAAGTTCAAAGTTAGAACTTTTGAGGTATCTCGCCGAGTGTAGCTCACTGCGTGTTTACGAAACGTCGTTGACCTATACACTTGGGGCTGAGAAAAAAGAGCTATGAAATGCTTAATTGAAAGTAAAATTAAACACATTTAGCCTGTTTTGCTCTAGTGGAATACTCGACTCTCAACCATGCTTCAATCGAAGCGCACAAGCAGTTGACACACCTAAAATAGTCCAGGTGAGGGTTTCTAGCATTTCAAAGGCTGATAAGATCCGACAAATGACAACCCAGAGATGTTTCACTAGGTTATCACCCCCAGACCCTAGGTTCAGAAAAGAGGAAAAAAAAGGAAACTAACCGATCCTCGATTTGAAGCATTTCCAAAACATCGAGCTTTTTCAGCTTGCGTCTGAATTCCCTAGAGCTTCTGCTCGATACTAAATCCAAGGGAAGTTGATTCAACCACCTTGTTTTTCGTATGAAAAATGAGTTAAATACAGGTTTGTTCAAGTGGCTTTCAGTTTACGATGCTGAATGGCAATCCCTGCTGTTCTCCCACGACATGGCTTGAAAATCCAATATTTACTGACACTAAGCCTAACCTCCATGCGTAAAATGCGAAAACAAAATGTCAAATTCCTGACTACTCTTCTATATTTGAGACTCTTCATACCAAGTATTTGGAGGCGGTATCTATAAGATGGAAGGCATTGTGATAGTTAGGGTTAGGAAAAGCCCTGTAAAATACAATCTTTGTAAACGTCTTCTGAACTTTTTCTAACAGCAGTACATGTTTCTTAATACAGGGACTCCATACTGTCGAACAATACTCCAACTGAGGAAGGACATATGTTTTGTACAAAATAATCAAAAACTTCGGATCACTACATTGGACGCTTCTGAGTGTGGTAAAAAGTGATGCTAGTGCTTTTCTTGCAATAGCTTCCAAGTGCTTATGGAACTTTAAGGAAGTGCCCACAACAATTCCCAAATCTCTCACATGATCCTCATGTCTTATTGTAATTTCATTAAACCTATAGGATGGTGGTGGATAGGGTCCTAAATGTAAATGTACCGTTTTTGCTAGATTTGCTGGGATCTTCCACTTACTGGACCACTCCATCATACTTCGTATGGAGTTTGAAATATATTCTTGAGCAGAACATTGATTTGAAGAATGGTAGGCACAGTAAATTCTTATATCATCTGCGAAAATTTTTACCTCCAAACTAGGATGCACCTTCAGAATTTGTGGCACGTCAGCTGTATACGTTGAGAAAAGTAGAGGAAAAAGTACTCCACCTTGAGGTACACCACTCGGGCAAAGATGTCTGTTTGAAAAGCTGTTTCCAACTTTTACCGTCATGTGACGTTCACACAAATAGGATGATAACCATTTTAAAATTGGCTCACGAATACCGAAGCTAGCAAGCTTTTGAAGAAGCTTAATGTGGCTTACACTGTCGAATGCTTTTGAAAGATCAAAAAAGATAACATCAACCGACTTCGCTTGATTCAACGCTGTGTGCCAGTCATATATGGAGTCACAAACCAGGGTTTCTGTAGAAGCTTCCGGTGTGAAACCGTGCTGCTCTTTTGGGATTACATGGTGCTTTGAAAACCAGTCGTACAGCCTATCTCGCACAATTTTTTCCAAATCCTTGCCAGCGGTTGGACATATGCTGATAGGTCTGAAATCAGAAAGTGATGATGCATTATTGTTCTTAGGAGATGGTGTCACTATGGAGTCCTTCCAAATTATCGGAACTTGACCTAGAGCTAGGGAGATATTAAAAATCATGGCTAGTGGGTATTGTAATGTATTTGCACATTTTCGAAAAATCAGTTGAGGGATGCCGTCATACGTAGCCGACAGTGAGGGTTTCAGTCCTTTATTAGGGGGGCCAAAAGTGATGAGACAAAATGAAAAAAAATCTTTATCTCCTTATAACTCAATTACAACTCAACGGTGCTGAGGAGTGTATTTGCCATTAAGGGCAAGGACCTTGCTGCCATCGCTCAGCCAACTTCCTGATCCCATCCTTCCAGAACTGCTTGAGCCTGGTATTGATCAACTGCTCGATATGGTTGTCAAGGACTGCTTGGGTTTTTGTGTCCCTTCCGACTAGAAAGTCCTGTAGGCTCAAGTAGTAGTGGTAGTTGCATGGAGAGATGTCCAGCGAATACGGTGGGTGAGGCATGTGAACGTAGCCCAGCTGGCCAAGCTTATCCGTGCTTACTTGTTCCCGATGGGGTGCGGCGTTGTCGAAGAGGAGAACCTTCTTGAAGCGCTGCGAATGAATAAGAGCGAGTCGCCCGCCCATCTCCTCTATTTCGTTCACCATGGCCTTGGAGTTCATCGTGGTGCTCTTGGGAAACAGCTTCCGGTAAACCGATCCATGGGCGCAGACCCAAAAGCTCCAAAGATGCTTCTCGCCGTGAACATCTCGCCGAACGAAGGTCGGTAATAATTCACCAGGCCTCACCCAGACTCGCTGCTTGGCAGGGTTAAGGTAGAAGACGTACTTCTCATCTTGCGTGAATATTGAGCCCAGGCTGCTCGGGGTTGGGAATTGGGGGAGATTTGAGCGACACCGGTCGACTCGTCAGACTGGGGTTTCGGCATGAGACAGGCTGGGGTTTTTGGCATGCTTCTGGAAAGAGCGGAAGTGGTAACTTTTCAGATGGGTTTCAGTAAGTAGCATACAAACATACAAATACAACAAGCACGAAACCAGACTCCAGCCACGAGATATATGGACACGGCGTGGGGTGTCTCATTACTTTTGCCCCCCCCCCCCTAATAAGGACACGCAGGGCATCACAAGGAAGAACGACTGGAAACCCAGAGGAGAAATCTGATGATCGCAAATCAAGCGGATGTTCAGACATATAGCCTAAGTCGTAGTGAGGTGTCGCGTCGTCGAAAACGCTAGCGAAATATTTTCCAAAGGCGTTTGCCTTATCTTGGTCTGTACGAAGAAAGCACCCATCTTGGTTGCTCAATGCAGGAATTTTACACGTACCCTTGATCCTTGTTCTAATGTAGTTGAAAAGTCCGTTCTTGCTACATGCAAGCAAACGGCGTTCACGGTATGCTGTGAATTTCTTAATATGGCGGTTTATGTCTGAGCATACCTTTTTGTATAATGGGTGTTCTAATGGTTTCGGTAGACATGAGAAAAGGCGACTTTTCTGTTCGAAGAGGTTCGATGATCAACGGGACGACAGGTGATACAGGTGAAGATAAGCGCTTGCTGCCCTGTGAGGGAAGAGGCCTACCTTAAACCTGCTCCTAAGGCAGGAGAGAAAAATCTTTTCTTGGTCTCCCTTAGTGTGGGAAGCTCGCATTGTAAAGAAACTGGATTCCCTATGACGCGGTTGGTGGAGTAACTTACAGACCATGCAAATGTCAAAGATTTTTCTACGAGATGCCAGAGAATGGAGGGCTAGGTATTTATTCCTTTCGAGGCTTTTCTTACCCTGGAGTACAATAAAAACCAATACGAATAAGCACCTTGCGAGTAAAGTTATTCTGCACGTTTTCAAGCGCATTAATCAGGCTTTTCCCACTGGGGGAAAAGACCGTAGTGGAGGACTTCACTAATGAACGCACATACGACTTGTTAGCCTTATCATAACAGCCTTATTAATGGCAAGTGCTCCGACACGTCTAACGGCGTGTCTAGCACTTGCGCGCTTCGCGCGACTTTGCAACGTCACTGGCCTATTTTTGTAAAACTTGAAATACGCTAACATTTAGGATTTGCTACGTACTTTGTTGGCATCAAGCCGTTCACCACTTCCGTACGTTCATCATAGGCACCCTCTCCGGACCGTCCAGTATATATTGGATCCGAATGAATCATTTTCAGATATCCGATTTGAGTAATTCAAAAATCCAAGGTCCGCGAAATTGCCCGTATCCGAATAGTTCAGAAAACCGGAGTCCCCGAAATTGTCATTATCGTGCAAAAATCCGGGGTCCGTCAAAATAGCGTTATCCGAATCATTAATCCGGAGATTTGGTCGAATTCAATGTATTTAATGAAAATCATTTTCGGATATCCGATTCGGATAACCCGATCCGATTCATCCAAAAATCCGGGTACGCAAAGTCGCCGTTATCCGAATCATCCAATTATCCGAAGATTTCCGATCGGATCCAATGTATACCGTCCAGCAGCGCCATTGGTTTGTGCTGCGCAGTACTTCTGCCCTCAGGTTGCTCCTCCGCAACCGTTCTCATTCTAAACAGCTTGGGTCTACGGATGTCGTTGACACCCAAATCCAAATCCAAATCCGGATACCAGGTTCCCCTAACTTGTTTCTTCTTACTGGATCTAATTGCAGGACCACCTTTACTGGTCTTCCCCTCCCCCTCCCCTCCCTGGTCCCAACTCCTGGCCCACTTCCTTGTTTTCCGAGCGCCCGCTCGTCACACGACGTCGGTATCACCTCTTCTGGCTCCAGAAGCTTGTAGCGCGACGAATGACCTATCTTCTGGATCCAGGTGCTCAGAAAGGCTCGCAGTTGCAGGACCACCTTTACTAGAGCAGGAGGAGGCTGCGCTTCCTCTGCTGCAACAACATCCCATGTTGAACAGCAAACATTGCTCGCGCGTGGTACGCAGAGGCGTACCTGGCGCGGGTAAAGTTTTCCGTTCAACATGAGATAATGCTGAGTTCTGCATGCGGCCGGTCGTCGTACGACGACGATGTGACCTCTGCTTCCTTGTGGTGCGACGAAGGGTACCTTCTGGATTTAGGGACTCAGAAACGGGAGCAAACGCTGTTTTGTCAAGCACGAGGAGGCTGCGCTTCCTCTGCTGCAGCAGCATCTCATGCTCAATTCTGAATGCGATCCATCGTCGTAGGACGACAGTGTCTCCTCTTCTGACTCCAGAAGGTTGTGGTGCGACGAAGGGAACCGTCTTCTGGATTCAGGCACTCAGGAACGCGCGCACATGCCGTTGTATCAAGCAGGAGGAGGCTACGCGTTCGGTGCTGTAAAAACATCCCATGTTGGACGGCAGATGTCGCCCGCGCGAGGTACGCGGAGGCGTCGCAAGTCGTCGCAAGGGGTTCCATGAAATTAGGGGTGGTTTCACGAGGCATATCTCAGCCAGGTTACTGACCTGACTGAGGTACGCCTCATCATCTACAGGGCGGCGAGCTAACTCAATTATATAGTGGTAGATAGATAGTCAAACCTTTGAAAATCTGATAGGTTCAATGCTGGGCTAGCCTGCAACAAATGGACACGTGCTCAGAGAAATCCAGTTTAGCGTCATAGTGGAAACCAAGATCTTTGACGCTACCCACCACTTGGATAGAAAATTGTCAATACGATACCCACTATCACCAAAGACAGAGGAACGGTCCTGGTGAAGCGACATGTACACAGTTTTACTCGGGGACAGCGGAAGCTGCCACCTCTTACTCCACTGGGCTAGCAGATCCACCGACTCCTGAAGCCTTCCAACATCCTGCGAATCTGCAATTACCTTAAACAACTTGATGTCGTCGGCGTTCATCTTGACCTTGACCCCAGTGGGTCTATGATTGTAGGCAAATCAGCAGTGTTAAGATTGAATAAGATTGGTGAAATGACCCTTTGTTTTGAATTATGACACGTGTTTGATTAAATAGACGGGAAAAATACCAAACACGTTTGTAAAAATGTTTGAAACTAAGATGCTGCTCTGGTTTTAATCTAATAATTTAATATCGATGTGGAATGTGTTGAGAGATTCTTCGACATCAATCAAAAGTGCAGTAGATCAACGACATTTTGTTCTTCCTTATCATACATTCTACATACCTTTTTGATTCACACATTTTTTGCTTTGTTCCATGAATGACAAGGTTGCTAGAAATACCTCTAGCTATTCAATATCTGATTTGGACTCTATTTGTGCAAAATAGTAAATTTCTGATGTCCCATTCTCGCTCAACGGAATGAACATCTGCGAATGCTCCAGCTACGTGTATCTGGGTCACGAAGTCAATATGGCCAACGACATAGCGCCGGAGCTGAGCAGGAGGAAACGAGCGGCTTGGGCAGCTTTCAAGAGCGTCGAAGAAGTCGCGAAGAAGACGAAGAACGTCCGACTCCATGCCCACCTATTCGACTCCACTGTTCTTCCTGCCCTAACATACGCCTCAGAGATCTGGGCTATACGAAAGCAGGATGAACACGCGATCAGCGTCGCGCTGCGTGGAATCGAGAGGACGATGCTCGGAGTGACACGACTCACGCAAGTGAGAGAAGGCCTCCGGAGTTCCGAGCTTCGCCGACGTTCGAAGATCAGAGACGCTCGCGTGGGCCAAGTTGTCGAAAATTAGGTGGGCCGGCCACGTAATGCGCTTCGCAGACACCCGCTGGACGAGAGCCTTACCGACTGGATTCCGCGGGATGTCAAGAGAACACCGGGACGCCCACCAACGCGTTGGTCGGACTTCTTCGTGAAAGCCCTGAACGACCGATATGACGCTCTCCGTGTCCCTCGAGCGAGGAGGATCCATTGGACCACTCTGGCACGCGACAGGGACGAATGGAGACGCTGTTGGCGCCCGCTCGAGCAAGTCGATGATCAACGGGACGACAGGTGATACAGGTGATGCCCCTGGGGTGGTATGGTGGTCTCCTTGAGTGGTTGTGGGGTGTTGCCGAACGAACTCGTTAAACCCGGTGAATAGAACTCGGTCGGTGAACTCGGAGAGAAGAGAGGGAGCAGTCTTCCAGGAGAAGCGCGGTTCAGAGACGTTCTCTACGCCGCTACATAGTGGATCACGCCAGCCGCCGACCACCACATTGTTGCTATCGTCGTTTTCTGGCGGGATTTCAGATTTGGGAGGTGCCTGGGGGTTTGTCGACATCAACCCACTGTCCTGATCCTTTTCGCTGAACCCACTCTTCATCACATGTAACGACTCCATCCAAAAACGGGTTGTTTTGATTTCGGAGAAGCAGGACAAACTTCGAAACGCGACAATTTCAGTTACTCATCCCATACTCATCCTATATCCCATCATTCTTATCTCACTTCCTTGCTATTACTCTCCCGAAACTCTCATTCTTCTAAATGACTTCTATTTTCCGATTAAGAAAGTAACAGTGATAGCTAGTTTTGATTCGTTGATTTTTTTTAATACCACGTATTTTCGAATGTACTGTGTCCTTGTTAAATTGTATCATTTTTTGTGTGCACGACATAGTGCAAACAAATACATACTTTCACTCAAATCGTGGGCACTCACTTTTTCGTTTTTTCGAGACGTTCCAGACAGAGCGTAGAAATCCGAACTAGACGTTATATAAAAGTGCGAATTAGGTTGATTCAGTATCAAACAAACGGAAAGCTGTTGCACAAAAACCACCAGCCCCGAACTCACCTCCGTTTTCTGTAATGACGACCGAGGCGAGGGTTTTGCTCCGCGGCCAATCTCTGACCCAGTGCATGCCTCCGCTGGCCCTTAACCAGCCTGGCCGCCAGCCGCAAAATCAATGCCTGGCTGGGGCGCCTAGTCGCCGTCGTCGTCCTTCGCCGTCTTCCGTCGCTCCCACGGTGAGTTGCTTTAAATTTTGTTTTCTCTATTGCTCTTGCATGTCACCGTTTTTAGGCTCTGTGCACCATGGCGGCCCACAATGCCACTTGCTTTTAAGTGAGTTGTTCCTTTAGTGGCATTGTGGGTCGGCTTGGACCACCATGAACCTAGTCCACTTGCGCAAATCGTAATTTACGATTTGCGTGGGTGGACTATGCCCGTCCGCCACTTAGCCCTCCTTGGCAAATGTTGTCTATGGAGGCTACTGTGGTGGATGGCACCCATTGTCAGTCATGTAGGCCCACATTTTCCATTGCTTCTCCATTACCTGCTATACTACTAGTTTCCACCCCTCCCTCTCCTCCCCCCCCCCTCCTACCTCGCCCTATCTTACATTTGACATTTCATTGCCTTGAATACGATGCTGCTAGTGTCGGTGGCAGCGACTTCCCAGCAGCAAATGTGACTGCTTGGCTTCGCTGTTAGCTGATGCGTTTAGCAAAAGATTCCTTCTTCATCCTCATTCCTTTCTCCCCACCACATTGCCCTACTATCAAAATTCCGATTGCACTCCTACTCACTGCTGATATTCTCTTATTAGACGCTGAACTATATTCACTGCCTGTATTCTGTCTGTTATGATGGTGAGTGTTTTATATTTTGCTCAATTTATTATTCGAGATTTCCGCGAGTAGCTGTGAGCAACTAAGCGATCTACCACACATGCGGAAATGTTTTTAAATAAGACAACAACAACAAATTTCCACATTTTATTTCATTTCAATGCAGTAATTGAAAAAAATATAGTCTCGGCTGGCTCAAGAAGAATCGTTGAACCACATAGTCCCGCACCGTCCCGTCTTCTCGACTTCCGCTGTATTGTACGTCTCCAGCGTCACCATAGTCGCTTGCTGATTCGTCAACCGAGTCGAATGCAGCCTCATTCGTGAGGATGCAGAGGTTGCGGAGACACATCGCTGCATTTATAATCTTTCCCGCTGTAGTGGGATTATATCTAAAGGATATGTGTAGAAATTGCCGCCTCACATCTATGTTGCTGCCAAGACTCACTGGAGCCCCGTGTGTAGTGCCAGGAACTGCCTCTTCAGCGCATCGAACGCGCGCTCCACGCAAACTCTTCCTTTCTGCAGCGCCTCAGTGAAGCGCACGTTTGAATTTGAACTTCATTTTTAGCATCTGAATCGACACATATGAAGTGCTCCAACGTCCAACTCATGTGCTTCTGTCCTCCCGTCTTCGAGGTAGGGCTTCAGCAAGAATTGCTCTAAGTGATACGCGCTGTCAACAAGGAGGACGCCACGCTTCCTTCCACGCTGCAGGTCTTCATACAGACCATCCGAACGGAATACCTTAATAAAACCATGTAGAATATTGAAACATGATATCAGTTTCTTACCCTTGAGTCGTGCGTTTTCCCTGGGAAGGCGACGTTCAACCATATGAACTTTAGATCTAAGTCGGCAATAGCGCCGACATTGATGGAGTGGAGTCCCTTTCTAAAACAACTTGTAATATAGGTTTGGAGAATCATAACTTTCTGGCTACCTATTTACACAGCAATCCTCCCACTCCGTAGGTGCTATAATCTTTAGTGTGTGTCGTCTATAGCAACTACAATATTTGTGATTCCACACAGAGCGAAGGATCTGAAGGGCACTAATAAACACCGATTTTCGACTTACGAATTTAGTTGAATACCTTCTGCTCACAGCTACCCGCTCTTCATCCGTTGGCCAGGTAATGAACTCCTTCCGTCTTTCCCAAAACACTTCACTCACTTCTCTAACTACCCGGCTAACTGTCGACTGCGAACAGCCGAGAGTAATTGCCGTCGTGCGCTAAAAAGCATCTAAGACCGGACGAAGTGATACCCTCGGCGCGAGATCCGGAACCTCTGCCGAAAGGCATGATCATCCAGCACATCCAGCGGTCTCAGCATTGGACGAAAATGGCGAGGAGTCGCAGCCCGGATGAGCATTTCTGTCAATTCTCTATCCTCGTTTTCCATATCTGCTTATCTGTTTAACAAAATGGATTAGAATTTTTAAATATGAACTTGAGCGATCAAACAAAGCCACTGAAATAGGGGTAGAAAGCGACATTATTTTACCAAGCTGTTATTTAATAAATTCTTTATCACCGTATTACTACACATTGTAATACGGATATGAGACCGACGGAGGTGGTGGCCCAGGTGGTGGTCCATAGGCGTATGGATATGGCTGCCTCGTCGGAGAAAGAGATGCTTCGAAGAATTGCTTCTTCGCGTTGAGCATCTCGATCTCAAGGTTCAGCTTCTCCAATTCCTTCCTCCGGGCTTCGGTCGCCACAATCGCCTCTTCTTAACGAAGCTTCGACAGCTTCACCTCCTCCAGGTACAGCGCCGTGCGGGCGTCGCTGTACGTCCCGAGGGCTTCTCGAGCTGATCTGGAACAGAGATACTGTGATCTTGAACAGGCAATTGAAGGCAACATGTGAAAAAACTAGCGAAGCATATGGTATTTTCCTTGATTTCTTCGCCTGCACCTCGGGCGTCTACTGCTCCATTGGTACATCGTCCTCCGTTTCAGGCTCAGCCCTTATAATAGGCTTTCTGTAAATATTGGATACATAATATGTAGTAATATTTAATAGTATGCATCAACTTGCATACGATACGATATGCTGTTTGCAATACGATATATATGGAAATTCGCCTTTCAGTTGCAAACAGTGCTTCAGCAGAGGTGCTTTGCTCGTCCTCAGGACGGACGCTTTGCCTTCGCACTGCAAGGACTGGGTGAAATTAAGATTAAAGTTTTGTAATCGATAGAACCGAAAATCACGGACACTCTTCAATCAACATTACTCGATTTAATAAAACTTTATCAACAAATAACACAAAAACCAGAACAAACAAGAACACTTCAACAGAAAGTATGTCCTAGCGAACGCCGACAGACCCACTGAAACGCAGGGATGCGACTAAAGAGACCCTAGCTACCACGAGGAGTAGACCACCCTAGGAAACTCACAGACAGCAAAAGCTTATCGCCGACAACCTTGCTACAGGATACGCCGGCTCACCCTGTTTTCTGAACGAGATGCCTTCGCGAGGACCCGACGACGTGGCGCTGACGAGAATGCTGCAGATGAAACGTACACGCGGGTCTCCTGACTCGCCGGCTTCGGGGAAGGTACAAAATCACGAAACGCTCACCAAGAACAACAAGGCTACGAGACGCTCACGAAGAGCTAAAGGCACACCACAACGCTCACGAAGAGCCAACAAGAGCCCAAGACGCTCACGCAGAGCTAGAGACGCTCATTAAGAGCAGCAAGGCCACGAGACGCTCACTTAGAGCTCACGGAACGCAGGAGGACTCACACCTAGCACGGAGGGCGCTCCCTTAGGCACAACGAAACACAGACGCTCACGAAGAGCACCACGAACGTCCACTAAGAGCACAACGACCAAAAGACACCTAGGCCAGCCGGCCTTAACCCTCTTGGCGGGATCTCCCTTTAACCCGCTTCCCGCGCCTTGGCTGTCTCGCATGGGGCGCGTTTGCCATCACCTATATCGATCCTAGCCTACGTCTCGCCTGTATTACCTGGGGCCCGTTTGCCGTCAAGGGGTCGACCATTCCCACTGAGTCCTGCGCTTCAGGGGTCTGCCCGGATTCGGTGAGTTACTCTTCCGCTTATACTCTAACAGCACTGCTTCCGCAGATACACGCTGCTCATCCTCAGGGCGATCCGCTACTGTGTCCACTGAATATAGATTATTTGCTTATACCCTTTACAAGTGATAAATTGTTCGTAAACAAGAGTGGATGTTTACTGAGAGCTGGGTTCCCCGCTTCATGCGTATCTGTCATCGTCTGCAGCAACGGATCCATGTATGAAGGGAGCGGCGCAACGACAGGTCGCCCTCCTCCTGCTCCTCCTATTCTTGCCTTCTAAGTCTTTTTTGGTTCGAAACAAGACCGGGAGGTGGAGCAATAGTGCAACCAGAAATCCGAACCTCTTCCATAAGGAACTTCTGCACCTTCTTCCGCTCGTTCTTAATCTTCTCCTCTATCTGCAGCTTCGTTCGAGAGGCAACACCCAGACTGCTAACAGCCTCCGCCCAAGCCTCGTGCAGCGTCTCGCGGACGCCCTTTCCAACTTTGCCACCTATTCAGTAAAGTGTAAAAACAATAGACGAAGTTGGGAAGAACTCACCTGCACTAAAGCTGCTATGATATTTGGCATAGTTTTTTACGTATAGGTATGTAAGCACAGTCAACTCCCTCTCCTGGAACTGCACTGCATTCTTTCTCGACATCTGTAAGGGAGTTGCTCCTATATCACATAAAGGTATTAAACGGATTTCCATCTCAAAGATAAATTACGACATCCATAAATTACAGAATATGACCTTTCACACTTACCATCTCCTAATATGGTTCAGACAATTAACTTCTCTGTCATAGAATATACTGGGTTCACGACATTAAATAAACTCGTGACTACCAGTGGAAGCACTGACAAAGTCGTATACTGGGGTTGGGTTATGGGAAGTAGAAAGGTAAAGACTTGAAAGAATTGAGACAAATGAGAGCAGCACCAAGCAGCAGGTAGTATCGTTCACAGCAGCGCAACTGAAGATCCATTCATCCCTAGCCCACAAGGAGTATGGCTCGTGACTCAGATTGACCCGAAAGGTCCTACGGTAGCGCACGCGACAGTATACGAGGCCATTGCGGCTACGAACCTACCCTAAGGTCCCGACGGGTTGCGTGCCCTTGCCATCCGCGAGCCACCTACATTGCCTAATTAGTAGGAAAATGAGAGAAGGAAATAAGATGTAATATCACATGCTAACTGAATACATGAACCATGAAACAATACGTGACAAATTGTCAAAATGTAAAAGAAGCAGATATTGTCTCATTTAAAAACATTTCCGCATGTGTGGTAGATCGCTTAGTTGCTCACAGCTACTCGCGGAAATCTCGAATAATAAATTGAGCAAAATATAAAACACTCACCATCATAACAGACAGTATCCAGGCAGTGAATATAGTTCAGCGTCTAATAAGAGGATATCAGCAGTGAGTAGGAGTGCAATCGGAATTTTGATAGTAGGGCAATGTGGTGAGGAGAAAGGAATGAGGATGAAGAAGGCTGAACGCATCAGCTAACAGCGAAACCAAGCAGTCACATTTGCTGCTGGGAAGTCGCTGCCACCGACACTAGCAGCATCGTATTCAGAGGCAATGAAATGTCAAATGTAAGTTAGGGCGAGGTAGGAGGGGGGGGGGGAGGAAAGGGAGGGGTGGAAACTAGTAGTATAGCAGGTAATGGAGAATCAATGGAAAATGTGGGCCTACATGACTGACAATGGGTGCCATCCACCACAGTAGCCTCCATAGACAACATTTGCCAAGGAGGGGTAAGGTGGCGGACGGGCATAGTCCACCCACGCAAATAGTAAATTACGATTTGCGCGGGTGGACTAGGTTCATGGTGGCCCAAGCCGACCCACTATGCCATCAAGGAACAACTCACTTAAAAGCAAGTGGCATTGTGGGCCGCCATGGTCCACAGAGCCTAAAAAACGGTGACATGCAAGAGCAATAGAGAAAACAAAAGTTAAAGCAACTCACCGTGGGAGCGACGGAAGACGGCGAAGGACGACGACGGCGACTAGTCGCCCCAGCCAGGCATTGATTTTGCGGCTGGCGGCCAGGCTGGCTAATAAGGGCCAGCGGAGGCATGCACTGGGTCAGAAATTGGCCGCGGAGCAAAACCCTCGCCTTGAAGGTAAATGTTCCCCGACGCGTCGACGGGGTAGCATTTACCTCGACACTTACCCCCGATTTTCCCCGCCGCGCGTTCATGAATCGCGCGTAAGTGGGGGATGGGGGTAAATTTTGCACTTACTCGCCGGTAAATCGTTCATGAATCCGGGCCCAGGACTTTCCTGCCAGCCTAATATCTTATCTTCGAAAGGTTTCGTACCTGCCTCAAGATGTCTGAGTCCTTTCCTAAGCAGCTCGCTGAGGGCCATTTTAACGGAAATTTGGCGGTCGACATGTCAGTCAGGGGTGCACATTTAGCGGTTAGCGATTTAACGAATTAATGACATTTTTCGTTAGAATTGGGCGCGAGTAGCGCAGTGGGCGCGTGTAGCGCAGTCTGAGGAGGCGCGACTGTCGCGTGCACCCGATACCAGGTTCCTGGTTCGGATTTCCCGCCCAGGCCAACCAAGCCTTCCATCCCTCCGGGGTCGGTGAATTGGTACCAGACTTGTCTGGGAAGGATAAAGCTCTGACTTATCTATAGGCTGGTCACCGCAAGTCCTTATATAGCCAGATACGCATTCAAATCGCCTACACACCATCCCATAGAAGTAGAATGCGCTGGCGCATCCAAAAAGGGATTGAGTAACGCCGTCCTTTATCCTTATCCTTCGTTAGAATCTGGCTTAACGACCGAGCGGAAATTTCTAGAAAATTAACGGAATTTTTACCTGACTTCTTTCAGTTTATCACATTCATCCTTAGTATTCTCCAATGTTGCAGGTCTCATCCTCCCGATTAGACCTATTCCTAAAATGATATTAAAATCAGCAAGAACATTTTGATATTTTCATGAATTTGTTATGAATTTTTGGAAATAATGCATTTTGGGGAGCGTGTTGCGCAGTGGGAATAGGCACCAACTGTCGCGTGACCCAATATTAGGTTTCTGGACATTCTAGCGGGATTTCCCATCCAAACCAATCAAGCCTTCGATCCCTCTGGGATTGGTGAATTGGTACCAGACATGTCTGGAAAGGATAGAGCGCTGACTTGTTCATCGGGTGGCCACCGTAAGTCATTGTATGGCCAAATACGCCTTCAAATCGTCTCCACGATATCTCGTAGAAATAAAATGTGTGGCACATTCCACAAAGGGGTTGAGTAACGCCTCCTTCATCCTAATCCTTTATTGCATTTTGAAACTAAAATTTATCTCGCCGAGCCCTCAGCACGTAACGAATCCTCAAAGATACTCCTCTAACCTCGCTGTAAGATATATCTGTCCCCAGCTCGCGTTGCTTAGCTTTTCCCTTTTGCTCTTTTGAATACTTTTGCTCACCACCTGGAAGAGTCGAGAGGGAGAGAATGTTTTCGGCGGCTGGTGTTTTCAAATGGTTTTAGTAAAACGCTAATATCAAGAATTAGAAAAGCTAATTTTCCTGTACGTTAACAAGTTGACGACGTGCCGCACCTTTTCGGCAGTGTGGGACTGTGTGGCACGATGTCACGGTCCCGACGTTGCAAAAATGGAGTGGTCCCAGGCACTCGAAAACTGTACGTTTGACAACGTGTTAACATTCTTCTGATAGGCTTTTAATTGTATTTTTATTAATCCTTTCTGTATTTAATGGGCTGGTGCCTGCATCGAGAATGTACATGCTCGCAGAACAGTCAGACAAAAGAAGTAGGAAGGAGGGAATACTGCGGGTGCCTACCTGGTCGCCCATTTTAAGATGCCTAGTCGGTGATCATATTCAGTGATAATTCCATAAAGGATAAAGGATAAAGGACGGCGTTACTCAATCCCTTTTGGGATGCGCCGCGCTTCCATTTCTGCGGGATGTCGTGGAGGCGACATGGTTGCGTATTTGGCCATACAATGACTTGCGGTGGCCAGCCGATGAACAAGTCAGCGCTTTATCCTTCCCAGACAAGTCTGGTACCAAATCACCGACCCCGGTGGGATGGAAGGCTTGGTTGGCCTGGGCGGGAAATCCGATCCAGGAACCTGGTATCGGGTGCACGCGACAGCCAGCGCCTCCTCCGACTGCGCTCCACGCGCCCGGTAATTCCATACCTGTTATTATCCCACACCCTGTAGATAATTTGCTGCTAGAGACTTGTTCATTTTTCTATGTTTGTTGATGTTGAATTGTTTATTTTACATTGCAGTGTTGCATTCAACTCTTTGAACTTTAGCTGTTGAGCTACTATTGGAACGTATAGCGTTGTTCCAAATCTTCTCAATTGAAATTGGTTTGCAGCTAATTGTACTTTTTAACGAAATTTAACGATTTATCGGAAATTTAACGAAGAGTTTCCGTTAAAAAAATCGTTAAGAAAATTTACCGCACAGAATTTTGTATGCACCCATGACGTCAGTGTTTCACCAATGAATTACGTGCATTCGGCCTGTGTAGCCTGCTTCAGTTTTACTCCCCATAAATGCCAAATAAGAGTCAGAGGTTGTCGAGGACAAGAAAATGCATCTTGACCTGATTTATATCGAAAAGTCGATCTTATCGCTAGAATCGTGCTAATTCACGATATGATATCGTGCAATGTGTGATGCTAACCTTCACCTTACAGGCCGAACGGCTTCACTAATCACTTGCAGGTAGAGAGACCTTGATATGCAGTCTTCAATCTTTACACCAACCACCTATACGGTGCACATGAGAGAGAGAGACTCTGCAAAAGTGAACAAGAGCTATGTAGCTAACATTGGTGTCACTGCAGAAGACAATCCTTGGCAAAGTAATGAACCTCTGATTTAAGGACTGCTTACTTTGTGCAATGCAGGGATACTATTAGGTTGCCCCATAGGTCCCGCCGTTTTTTCAATGATTCATTGCGGATTTCGCCAGCGGTCTCATGCACAGCGCTATACAGATTTCGAAAGAGAATGATTTGTTCTGTCAGAATTTGAATAGAGTTTCTTTTTTCATCCAGAATTTTGTCCATTTTTAGGTCGCTAAAGTGAAATGTGAAAAACTGAAAAAGTAGCCATTTGCGCAGTTGCTTCTCTCGCTTAGGAAAATTGGAATTTTTGCGCATTTTTTATAGCGTTTGTAAGACAATGTTCTGTACTACAAGAATATGTGTTGGTCCTATTTGCTCATTTGTCCTTTATTGACTTTTAGGTCATCAAATTGCGACGTCCGAAGGAGGATCGTTATTTTTGCCGACAGCTCCTGCTCTGTGGTTGGACTTTTGGGGTTGATGTTATATGTCATTCGAAAGAGAATGTCTTGCTCTAAAAGAATGTGAGTCGCGTTTGTTGATTTCTATTGAATGTCAACAAAATGCCAAAAAGAGAAAAATCGTCTTCACCAACAACTCCTTCTCCTTATTCAGTCTGTCTTGCTCAGTTTTATATGACACTTGAAAGTGGGTGTCTTGCTCTACCACAGGATATGATTTGTTCTTCGGTCGTTTAAATTTTTGCGAATTTTCAGGTCATCAAAATGGAGTACCAGTTCGACAAGGATGAGCACTTCCGGCACCTTCTTCTCTTTGCTTTCAACTATCAGGAACCAGCGGGTGACGATTGCTGCCGGCCTGCTTGTCCGTCATCTTTCATCAAACAGACATATTCAACGATTTTTGCACACAATTGTAACTGGCGATGGAAAGTAGTGTTTGTGCGGTTAACCATGGTTCTAGTGCCTCAGCACCACTAGAACCCTGCTTGAAAGCAATGTGAAGAAGGTGCCAAAAGTGCTCATCCTTGTCAACTCCATTTTGATGACCTGAAAATTAGCAAAAATTTAAACAGCCGAAGAACAAATCATATATTCTGGTAGAACAAGACATCCACTTTCGAGTCTCCTATAAAACTGAGCAAGGCAGGCTGAGTAAGGAAAAGGAATTGTTGGTGAAAATTATTTTTCTCCTTTTGGCGTTTTGTTGATATTCGACAGAAATCAACAAAACCGACACAGATTCGTATAGATTCTTATAGAGCAAAACATTCTCTTCCGAACGACATATAACACCAAGCAAGAAATGCCTTCCACAGAGCAGGAGCTGTCGGTAAAAATAAATCTTCTCCTTCGGACGTCCCAATTTGATAGCCTAAAAATCAACAAAGGACAAGTGAGCAAATAGGACCAACATGTATTCTTGTAGTACAGAACATTGTCTTCCAAATGCTGTGAAAAACTGCACAAAAAATTCCGAACCTAAGCGGAGAGAAGCAACTGCCGCAGATGGCCACTTTTCACTTTTCCACTTTTCATTTTAATGACTTAAAAATTGACAACATTCAGGTTGAAAAAAGAAATGCAATACATCTTCTGATAGAGCAAATCATTCTCTTTCGAATGCTGTATAGCAGTGTGCAGGAGGCCGCCAGCGAAACCTGCAATGAGTCGTTGAAAAAAAACGGCGGGACTTATGGGACAACCTAATGTGACCGATGACTAGACTCGTACAGCATTAGGTAGGCCGGAAAGTTCTTGCGGTTGTTTTTCATTCGTTTATTACTCAATCTATATTCGGCTTACTTCGCGTTTTTATAAAGCATCTAATACAGAATTCTTCGCTCTATCAGACGGAGCAATTTGTTCCTCACCTATGCTTAATATTTATAAAATATAAAACATAAGAAAATGTAAAATTCAAAGAAGTTAAAGAGTGTAAAATAGTAGAAATTTTAAAATCATATATTTAATTAAAAGAATGATATGTCATTAAATGTAAACCATAAAAAGGTTCGTTTCGCCACTGCCTTTAGACGAATCTTTGTGTAATGCTCCTCCCGTGGCTCTTCAGCGAAGAAGAGGAGCATATTTTAAGATATCTTTGAAATCAGTTTGTGCGAGGAGAGATAGGAAAATGGAGAGGAGAGATCAGATGTAGAATAGAAGAGGAAGAATGAATATGAAGGATAAAGAATTAGAATTATATGAAAAAATTGGTTTCAAAATATGTTTCGTTGAGACTTATTGAAATATGTCGAAAGAGAATATCCGAACGATATTTCAATTAAACTTTTGGGTCGATCCGCGGACGAAACAGCCCGGAAAATCAACCACCAATTGGAGAAAGGACCGTGCAGCGGTGATTCAAGAAATTTCGTTCTGGAGGTTTCAATCTTGAAGGTGCAGCCAGAAGCGGAAGACCTACAGCAGTTCAGGACGACTATTTGACGACCAATCTATCGCAAGCAGTCCGCGAGATTGTGTCTAGAAGTGTGTAAAACTGCTGTCACAGATGGTTTGAATAAGCTCGGGGAGGTTAAACCCCTCGAAAGAGGGTGCCCCACGATTTGAGTGATTGCCAGGAATGGTCGCGTTTCAAAATATGTCTTCCTTGCTTCTCCGGAATCAAAACGACTCGTTTCTGGATCGAGTCATCACATGTGATGAAACGTGGATTCTGTACGATAACCAAAGACGATCTAGGCAGTGGGCTAATGTCGACGAACCCCAGGCACTTCCCAAAGCCGAAATCCCAGCAGAAAAAGACGATGATAAGTGTGGTGGTCAGCGGCTGGCGTGATTCATTACTGCAACTTTTCGGATCCAGGACCAGATTGATTTGCGAAACCCGCGGGCGGACCTTGGATTCTGGCCGGACCATCACACCATTGCACTATTGTGACGAAATCAATGAGATGTAGCGAAAATTGCCGGCACTAGTCAACAGAAAAGGTCCCGTTCTTCTGCATGTCAACGCCCGCTCGCAAGTTTCGCAAATCAAAATCAGAAAATCAGAAATTGAGCGAACTGGGAGTTGAAGTTCTGCATCACCCGTCATGCTCGACAGACCTTGTGTCAGCCAACTACCTCATTTTTAAAGTGTTTTGATTCGAATTGTACTTACCTCGGATGAATCCGGTTAATATGAAGAATGTTATAATTGTTTGAAGTGGACCAGTCAAAACCGCCAGACCCTTCCGGCCAAACACATTTTATCACGCTGGAGCCAAAGGAAACTCGTTGACATTCTTCTAAGGATTAGAGCGTATACTCCATGAGCTGGGCGCGTGGAGCGCAGTCGGAGGAGGCGCCGGCCCGGCTGCACCCGATACCAGGCTCCTGGTTCGGATTTTCCGCCCTGGCCAATCAAGCCTTCCATCCCTTCGGGGTCAGTGAATTGGTACCAGACTTGTCTGGGAAGGCTAAAGCGCTGACTTGTTCATCGGCTGGCCACCGCAAGTCATTGTACGGCCAAATACGCATTCATGTCGCCTCCACGAGATACCGTAGAAATATAATGCATGGCGCGTCCTGAAGGGGATTGAATAACACCGTCCTTCAACCTTTTATGTTTTACCCCATGAGCTGGCATTACCAGGATGGAAACCGAAATCCCGTTGGCTGAAACACTGATTCTGGTGGATTTTCGGGAGAGTTCCAGAATTCTAGCGTTCTGTTACAGCTTGACAGCTATTGAGTGCATCGGCCAGTACCTCCGATAATCGCGTTTAGCTTCAAAAGTTGTGTTCCACCTCACAGATCTGAATAACGGACTCACTTTTGAGTAGCAATAAATGACTACAATCGAACCGATAGCTCGATAGGGATGAGGAGTTTACAATGTGTATGCTGTGAGCATTATTGAATAAAGGATAAAGGACGGCGTTACTCAATCCCTTTTGGGATGCGCCACGCATTCTACTTCTACGGGATGCCGTGGAGGCGATTTGAATGCGTATTTGGCCATACAATGACTTGCGGTGGCCATCCGATGTACAAGTCAGTGCTTTATCCTTCCCAGACAAGTCTGGTACCAATTCACCGACCCCGGACGGATGGAAGGCTTGGTTGACCTGGACGGGAAATCCGAATCAGGAACCTGGTATCGGGTGCACGCGACAGCCGGTGCCTCCTCCGACTGCGCTACACGCGCCCATTATTGAATAAATGGTCTTAACTCTCGCAACGGGAGCTATGGTGGTGTATATGAATTTACTTGAATCACGGGCTCTTCTCAAGTAGCAGAATTATTTCAGATATATCCTGCCCTCATCCCTTGTTATATAGCCAATCGTAGAGCTGTAATTTTTTTCGCGTTTGATTTTGCCGTCTAAAAATAAAAAATGATAGTCATGCTGTCACAGCAACGACGTGCTAAAGAAAATGCGAAAGTGCTCTTGCATAACACTTGCTACATATGCGAAGAATTGTCACATGTAATAGTTTTTAGTTTGAGTGAAAAGATGCTCTCTGGTCCAAGTTTCTATCATTGTTTTTGAATACACGATATGCCTACGAAACGCGAAAACCTTTCTCCCAATCTATTAATACCGTTTTGAAGTCAAATTGGATACCTTTTAAATCAAATAGGATACACTTTTAGGTATTCATGACACTTTAGAAATCAAACTACGCACCTTCGAAATAAAAAAAGCGTTTTCGGGAATAGAAAGCAGGATAATTTTAAAATTTTCGTTGGAATTCTTTTAATTCACCCGTTCCAATAAATGAACCGCTCTGTCTAAAATTTTATGAAATTCTTGTTTTGCACAGAAAAAATAAGATTTAAATTTTGTCTTGAACTACAGAAAGGCAGAAATCTAATGCTCTTTTTAAAAAGAGATCGCGTCATGTACACCACTAGATCGCAGCGATGTTTGCTTGATTGATAGTGTAAATGCTGCTTACTTGAAGAAGCGCTGTGTTTTTGTTCTATCGCTTTTATATTATCTTTATATTTATTTTACTCTTATCTGTTACAAATACTATTTTTTATTTGTTACTACACGCCAACAACGTTTTGCTTTGCTGCTTGAAAAGTGTCCAATTTCATTTGAATATGTCCAATTTGACTTGAAAACTGTATATTTCAAATACAGAGTATCTCAAAAAATGTATACTTTGTTTGAAAGGTGATAACTTTGATCACAGCAGGGGCGCTGAAGAAGTTAAGAGCTCATATGAAAGGCTATGGATATAAAAATTTTCAGACATATGAGCGGCATGGAATGCGCAGTGCACTCATCTGAAATTTTGCATTTTACACTCGATTGATTGTGTTTCGCTTGAACACTTGCTATAACTTCTTCATGAAGTGGCCGTATTGGTTGATTTGTGTTTCTTTTACAGTTTAAAACGTAAAAACACACTACTGCTTAAAAAATGAATAATGAAAATTGCAAAGCATTCTAAAAATGCATTTATTTTTTCAAGGTTCTAACATTGCTACCAGTGAAGCTTTTAAAGAGGTTTGTGGCTCATATGCAAGCGTACTGTAACACGATTTCTGTGATGTGCAAATAGTCAAGATTGAGCCATGCCTCCGCCTGAAACCTTGTATTTCAAACTCGATTGATTCTGCATGGACTGAATGCTTGTTACAATCTTGTTACTACTTGGCCAGACCGATACATGCTGTGCTTTTTTAACGTCTAGAACTTGGACTTGGCAATCACGTGGAAGACACGCGACATGCGAGTATGTTGATTGCACGATTTAACTCTGAGCAGGAGCCCCATTTTCCAAGACGGATTCTGTGGGCTGATGAAGTAACATTCATGCTAAATGCAGGCCTCAATCGACATAATTGCAGCTACTAGGCGACGGAAAATGTTAAAATAAGCACAGCACTGGTTAATGTGGCCAAGTAGTAATAAGATTGCAACAAGCATTCAGACCATGCACAATCAATCGAGTCTGGAATGCAAGGTTTCAGGCAGAGCATGGCGCAATCTTGACTAATTGCCAAGATAGTACAGTAATTTTACAGTAATTCCGTCGCGCTGCGCTTTAATGTGAGTCTCAAATGTCTTCGATTGCTTTACTAGCAGCATGTTACAACCCTTCACATGGTACCTTTATTTTTTAAACTACTCTCTATTTTTTACAAGCTGTAATGTGTAATTAAGTTTTAAACTACAAAAGTACAATTCAATCAAAACAGCCACTTTGTAAAGAAATTATAACATGTATTCGAGCGAAAAACAATCAATCGACTGTAAAATGGAGCATTTCGAACGAGTGCATGGCGCATTCCATGAATCTCCTATGTCTGAAAATTTCTATTTCCTCACGACTTCATATGAGCCCTTAACTTCTTCAGTGCCTTTACTGTGACCAAAGTTATCACATTCAGTGTTTAAATTTTTTTTAGAAACCCTTTATGACGGCTCGATAAATCAACGATTTCCGAAATTCTTTGGAAAAATCACAATTCTAATAAATTTATTTATTTATTTATTTATTTATTTATTTATTTATTTATTTATTTATTTATGCACCCATGGAGGGCACGCTAAATTTAAGTGATCCATAGCTCCACAACAAGGGAAAGAACGCAAGGGACAGAACGAAGGGAAACGATTAAACTAGTTAGACAAACATGATAAAGCATGTCTTTGTTTACCCGATGATTACCGGACGTTTACCGGTAGTTTACCAGATGATTTACCTGACGCGCAGGTTATGTTGCATCCTCACAGAGCATTAAATTCTGTGTGCGTTCACTTTGCGAAGGTGCAAACGTCGACGGAACCTTCTCATAACCCCACACCTTTCATCAATGCCAACATAATTTTCTGCAATCGTCCGCCGAAGAGAACAAACAGGTCATGGCGCAGTTTTGCTTCAAAACAAGGAACTAGCCATCTCAAGGATATCTGAGGAGAACGCCCAAAGTAGTATAATTGAGTAGGCGGAGAAAAACCGAAACGAATAAAGCAAGGTTAGCCTCGGAACGGTAAGTGTATAAAAGCGAACGAGCCTGAGAGCACCGACAGCGTCGACATGGAGAACGAGTGGCAGCACAGATGCAAGGCTTACCGCTTTGTGGCCTATTCGGCCGTCGCCTTCTCTGTGGTGGCTATTCTCGGCACTGCTACCACCCTGCCGATGGTGTACAACTACGTGCACCACGTGCAGCGAACGATGCACGCCGAACTCAACTACTGCCGTGTGAGTCCTCATATTCTGCCGCTTTCGCTTCATGTTCTTAAATCCTCGAAGTTTACTTGTTTAGACGTCCGCTCGTGAAATCTGGGAGGAGGTCAGCGCCATGAAATCCACAGGAAACCGTACCGCCCGTCAGGCCGGTTACGCAGAGTACCCAGGAGGAGGAGGATCGGCCGGCGCTACCGGATACTCCATGGGAGGCATGGGAGGAGGCGGCGGAGGCCGTGGCGGAGCTGGCGGAGGCAGCGGCGGTGGCGGCAGAGGAGCTGGAGGAGGCGGTGCCCATGGCGGAGGAATGGGTGGAGGCGGCGGAGGAATGGGAGGAGGCGGCGGAGCTGGCGGAGGCAACGGAGGAGGCAGAGGAAGCGGAGGAATGGGAGGCGGAGCCATGGGAGGCGGCGGAGGCGGAAGAGGAAGCGGAGGAAGCGGAGGAATGGGAGGCGGCGGCATGGGAGGCGGAGGCGGAAGAGGAGGTGGAGGAGGCGGAGGCATGGGAGGCGGCGGCATGGGAGGCGGAGGCGGAAGAGGAGGTGGAGGAGGCGGAGGCATGGGAGGCGGCGGCATGGGAGGCGGCGGAATGGGAGGCGGCGGCGGAGGAATGGGAGGAGGCGGCGGAGGCAACGACTGCTCCGCTTGCTGTTCCGGCGGAGCACCCGGCCCAGCCGGCACCCCAGGAAACGCCGGCCGACCAGGAAACCCAGGAGCCCCCGGAGCCCCCGGAAACCAAGGAAAGCCCCCAAGTCAGCCATGCGAGCAGTCCTCTCCTCCACCATGCAAGCCTTGCCCAGTAGGACCACCCGGACCTCCTGGATCAGCTGGACAGCCAGGAAGCCCAGGACCCAACGGAAACCCAGGAGGCGCCGGATACCCAGGAGGCCCAGGAGGCCCAGGACCTAAGGGACCACCCGGACCAGCCGGAAATGCAGGAGCCCCAGGAGCTCCAGGATCCCCAGGACAAAATGCCCAGACTTCTCCACCTACCCCTGGAGCACCAGGACCACAAGGACCACCCGGACCTCCCGGACCACCCGGAAGCGACGGACAGCCCGGAAACCCTGGAAGAGCCGGTGAGTTTTATTGTTATTGCTTTTCACTAAAGGCCTTGTTTATCACTGCTTTTCAGGAAACCCTGGAACAAAGGGAGCTAACGGAAACGATGGTCAACCTGGATCCGACGGAAAGCCAGGAAATGGCGGAGACAAGGGAACAGATGGAGGCTCAGGAGAGCCAGGAATCTGCCCCAAGTATTGCGCCATCGACGGAGGAGTCTTCTTTGAAGACGGAACTCGGCGTTAAGCCAGCAGTACCTCGGTTTAGAAATAAACTCATTCATAGACTATAATGCCGTGTTCAAGTGTCGGCAGCAAAATACACGAAGGCGTTTTCCCACCCGTTTCATGAACACAACTCCGATTGCAGAGTGAGACTTGTAAAGGCGGCAGCGATCTACCGTAGTTCCAGTAATCCCAGATTTGGACTCGACCTCGCACGTTCATCGCTCTTGAAGGGACTCGTTCAGAATCTTCCACGTTGCCACATTTGAAAGCGAACTCATTTCACATTGAGCAGCCTTGGATACGGTCTTGTCCGCAGGAAGAGGTCCATGCTATTGATCCATATCTCTTTATTTGCTCCAGTATGCTGCATCCTTCTGCCAGGAAAGAAGCCCAAAGGAAATGGTAACCATTTACTTATCAACACAGGACTTGCTGGATGTAATTCTAAAACTGTAGCGGTGCAAAAACCTGCTCACTACCTGCCACTTTCCTCATGTACGTATTCAAGTACTGCGGTCTACGATGCGCAGTCGGAGGGGTGCCTGCTCTCGTGGGTACCCTATACCAGGTTCCTGGTTCGGATTTCTCGCTAAGGCCATGCCAATCAGGCCATCCATCCCTCCGGGGTCGGTGAATTGGAACCAGACCTGTCTGGGAAGGATAAAGCGCTGAGTTGTCCATCGACGAGTGGAGCTATGGCCGCTAAAATCAGATTGGAATAGATTTTTTTTTTGCGTCGAGGCGCCACGGATGGGAACTGCTCCGACGCTCAGGGGAGTCCGCAGCTGGATTCTGCGCTCTTCTAGCGCAGAATCAGGCTAGGGAAGGGACTCCAGGGTGGGTGCGATCCAAGCTGCTCGTGTGGAAACTGCTTTCATCGCTCAGGGGAAGTCCGCAGCTGGATTCTGCGCTCTTCGAGCGCAGAATCAGGCTAGGGATGGGGCTCCAAGGTGGGTGCCATCCAAGCTGCTCGTGTGGAAACTGCTTTCGTCGCTCAGAGAGAAGTCGGCAGTCGGGTTCTGCAGAAGCATGCAGCTGGAAAATGGGCAGAAAACGCCTGAAAATGTGTAGACGTTAAAACCCCTGGACCTCATCCAGCCAGTTGAATGAAATGCAAAAACGTCACCATGCATAGGAACCGAACCTCCGACCTCCAAGGCTGAACCCGCACCTCTGCCCACTGCGTTACGAACCGTCTGGCAGTCATACCACCGCGGGCACCCATGAGACCAATGCGCATCGATCGAATGCCAACGTCGGCGCTGACGCAACTCACGTGTGCATTCGCGTCGAACAAGTGTTCCCCTACGCCTGCGTCTATTCCGATCTGATTCTAGAGGTTATAGCAATTCCCTCCATCGACTGGCCACCGCAAGTCATTGTGTGGCCAAATACGCATTCATATCGCCTCCACGACATCCCGTAGCAGTAGAATGCATGGCGCACCCCAAAAAGGATTGAGTAACGCTGTCCATTGTCCTTTTTGTCATTTATTCTTATTGCTTAAAATAAAAAATAAATAAAAATAGAAAAGGTAATAAATGATAAAAAGGATTTAGTTGTACGTTCGAGTTCGGATGATATTGGTTTTAAAAGGTCGAATATTCGTACAAATTCAAGCATTGAAAGGGAGTCATATTAGAATATTATTTAATGTATGAAGGGCGTGTGTAGCGCAGTCGGAGGAGGCGCCGACTGTCGCCTGCACCCGATACCAGGTTCCTGGTTCGGATTTCCCGCCCAGGCCAACCAAGCCTTCCATCCCTCCGGGGTCGGTGAATTGGTAACAGGCTTGTCTGGGAAGGTTAAAGCGCTGACTTGTTCATCGACTGGCCACCGCAAGCCATGGCAGTATGGCCAAATACGCAACCGAATCTCCTCCACGACATCCCGTAGAAGTAGAATGCGTGGCGAGTAACGCCGTCCTTTATCCTTTTATCTTTATTTAATGTATTATTTAGAAGTTATTTGAAAATTACTTAACCAATGAGAGTGGCTTAACCTTGCCTAAATAGTTGAGCTTTTTGGGGAATCTTATAGAATGAGTGAATAAACGAATAAATTCGGTACTGCAAGTCTTTGAATGAACTAACTTATTGGGTGTCGAAAATTTTCAGGCCAATGAAATTTGTCGAGCTATCATTCGCTCACCAATTTTTTTTGAATGGTCGAAAACCAAATAAGCTTTTTTTCTTTTTTTCGAATACTCGAATAGTGGAATAAATTGTTCGAATCAGGTTCTGGGCTTGAAGATTTGAAGTTCAACCAACATTCAAACGAAATTATTCGGCTTTCAAAGTGGTTGAAATACGTCATTTTCGAATAACACTCGAATATGGCAGCCTTTCGGTATGTTCGAACTCGAACGAATATTCTACTTTTTCCAAACCATCAGTGTTCGAATTCAATCGAATATCCGAAAATCTAGAAGTATCGAATTGGGCGCGTGTAGCGCAGTGGAGGAGACGCCTACTCTCGTCTGCACCCAATACCAGGTTGCTGGTGCGGATTTCCCGCCCAGGCCAACCAAGCCTTCCATCCCTCCGGGGTCGATGAATTGGTACCAGACTTGTCTGGGAAGGATAGACCGCTGACTTGTACATCGGCTGGCCACCGCAAGTCACTGTATGGCCAAACACGCATTCATATCGCCTCCACGACATCTCGTCGAAGTAGAATGCGTGGCGCATCCCAAAAGGATTGAGTAACGCCGTCCTTTATCCTTTATCCTTTTATCGAATATTCGATTAATGATTCTTTAATCGAATAATCTATTCGAATTTTTTTGGCCCAACTACATTTCGAAATAATTGTGGAAATCACCTGCTAGTATAGGACTTTTCTGAAGTCGGATGCGAAACCATGATTGCGAAGGCATTACGGACGCGAGTAGCGCAATTCGAGGAGGTGCGCCAGCCGGGCACGTGATACCAGGTTTCTAGTTCGGATTTCCCGCTCAGGCCAATCATCCTTCTGCCCTTCTAGGGTCGGGGTGAATTGGTACCAGACTAGTCTGGGAAGGATAGAGCGCTGACTTGTTCATCGGCTGGCCCCCGCAAGTCATTGTATGGCCAAATACGCATTCATGTCGCCTCCACGACATCCCGTAGAAGTAGAATGCGCTGGCGCATCCCAGAAGGGATTGAGTAACGCCGTCCTTTATCCTTATCCTTTATTGCTGGTCAACTGCTTCCTTGTACATCCTGGAACAGGCCAGAGGGAGATTAGTTAGTGAAGCAAACCGAGACTTCAGGTCATCTCTCCAAAACCAGCGCCTGAACATGGTTCTGGTCGAAGTGCTTGCAGCGAACGCTACATGATCGTTGCGCCCGCGTGCTAATGCATTCGCCTTGCTGAAGCGCCGCCTTCTCCGATCACGAAGTGATTAGCCGTAAAGACGACGCTATGCAGTTTTTTGTCGGAGTGAGTGGGGAGAAAATCGGCGGCGCTGACGATTTAATAGAAGAAGTTGTTAGTTTATCGCAATCTGTTCCTCCGCAGTAATGCGCAAAGCGAACGCGGCTCAAATCTGGTCGTTTTACTCACTATCAGTCGGAATCAAACCCACCTCAGAATTGCAAATGTGAATGTTAGAAGGGCAGTGAACAGGGAATAACTTCTCGAACGTCAAACTAAACAGAACCGTTTATTCGCTAGCTACTACAAGTTGACCCTCAATTCAACCCAATTCCAAGACCTCTAGAAATTGTAGTCACTCATATTCATCTTTCTCACCATAAAATTCATCAGAAACTATCAGGTTGTTGCAGAAGTTCTCGCCATTTTCAAGACACGACATTTTTTAGTTTTACAGAAAAGCGAAACACGCCAAGAAACGAAGAAAACTCTATCTTGTTCTATCATTCTTCTCCACCTCTCAAGCAGACTCCATATCCGGTCAGCGTAGAACTTCTCTGGCTTTGATTCGAAAAAGCCAGCCAGCCAGCGTTCCATGTCGTCCTCGTCATCGAACGTCTTTCCTTGCATGGCATTGGAGAGAGACAGGAAGAAGTGGTAGTCTGTTGGTGCAATATCTGGGCTGTACGGTGGGTGAGGCAGCCCTTCACATCCAAGGTCGAGAAGTTTTTGGCGAGTCATTCTTGCAGGGTCGAGCACTGTCGTGCAAGAGATTGCTCCATGATTCGGACAATTGTCTGCGATCTTGGCGGCCAGTCTGTCTAGCTGCTGACAGCACTAGTCCGCTGTTAGAGTTTCGTTAAGGGCCAGCAGTTCGTAGTAGATGACACCTTTGTAATTATCTTCGACGGGTAGGGATGCTCCTTTGGCTGTGGCTTAGGCTGCTCACCCTTGTCAACCCAGTGCCTGCTCCTCTTGATGTTGACCTACAAGCACCACTTCTCCTCTCCTGTGATGATGGACTTCAGCCAACTGTCTGGGCGCATGTACAAGAGCAATTGAGAGGCCACCTCAGAACGTCGCTGGCGGCCGTGTTCGGTGAGGTCACGGGGCACCCAGTGTGCCAATTTGTGCGCCTTACTCAGTTGATGTAGGTGCCTGGCGAAGGTGGCCATGAGGTAGATTTGGCATTGAGTCCGGAAGATTGGATCACCTGTATCACCTGTCGTTCCGTTGATCATCGACTTTCTCGAGCGGGCGCCAGCAGCGTCTACATTCGTCCGGAAGATTGGATAAATAGAGAAATACGAGAGAGGTCTTGATCTATGTCCGTGTGCGAACGGTAGACAAGTGTGATAGGATTACCGCTCCAGGACCTAACTCCAACGCGACGTCGCGGCGCTGAAACGCGACGTGCGCTCGGTGACGCATGGTTAGCCGTGGAGCACGAAATGTTCTCAGTGTTTAAGCTCCCAGACCACATTTCTAACAAGGAACTTAAGATCCCCCAGAATGTGATAGGCAACAGTCTGCAGTAGGACAATTGATCCGAGAATGGGTGACAGTGACCTTTTTCCGTAGTATAACCATAATCACGGGTAAAAATTGAGCGAAGAAGTTGTGGATGGCAAATACTGACGCTAGAAACTATCCACACGACCAGGATTCCTGTATAAACTCTCGCTGATCGTACTATTGAAACCACATTCATATATCATCTCCAAGAAACGTTGAAATAAGGCAAAGGGCCGCATGTCCCTTTAGGAAGCGTTTCTAGCCGTCGGAAGCATCGGACCGCGACAACTCGTCCAATTTCGACGCGCACCGTGCGCGACGCCAGGGGGGTTCGCGCGGCGTTGGAGTTGTGTCTGCCCCCGTAGAATTACGAAATCAGCAATCAATATTGGCTAGCGCATTTACAAGGAAAACGGTTTAAAAAATTTCGAAGTGTAAAGAGACTTTTTTCCCACGTTATATCAGAAACGGCACCCGATTCCATGTGGAGTGCGCAACAACAGAAGCAGATATAGTGCAGTGCACGGCTTTAATTTTGCCGCTGCATCATATTTTTACCTCGTGTCACATCGTCAAGCATGAATATAAAGACCTTTGAGTCAAGCGACTTCATTTTTCAGATGCTGACAAGTTCAAAAGCCTTGTATCCACTGGTCTGGGTCTTCCACCAGCGGCAAAGTTAGCCGAGAGTGCAGATCGAGCACCAGTTGTTCAGGAGAAGTCCGATTACGATCCATGTAAAACGTCGAAGAACATGTGTCAAAACAGGGGCAAGTGTATAAATCGGAATGGAGAGTGAGTGGTTCAAACAAGGAAGATTTTCAACCTGGGGTCGGATTCATCAACGTCTTACATAACTTTAACACAGAATTCATAGGCGAAAACTCAGATAACGCAGCGAAATGTTTCACTAGATCGTTTGATAAACCGCGCTATCAGGGATTTCGGCTGTAGCTTTCTACGTTAAATTGCTGTAAGTCGTTGATGAATCCGGCCCTGATCTGCTAGTTATCCTTACTCAACGTTTGAAGGTTCATATGTCAATGTCCGCCGACTCACTATGGAAAAAGATGCGAACGCATTGCTGACATTAGGTTTTGCCTGAATCACCGATGCCAAAACGGTGCTACCTGCATAAGGTGTGTCTTCTGGAAAAATCTGTCACAAACGGTGCACTTCTTCCGAAACCAAAAATTTTAGCACCGACAAGAACCAGACGTTCATGGATCCTATAGCGTTGAGGGAGTTCAGGAAGAAAAATCCCGATTTGCCTGCAGCAGAGGCGAAACAAAAGTTCACCATAACGGTGCAATACTAGTGAGCCTTTTACCTTTTGCACGTTTTTAGTTTCGTCTAGTTGCCCGTCACCCACTATTTGACCTTTTGACCTATTGTTGTTTACCGTCTCCTTTTCCCGCCTTTTTGGCCCTAATAACTGACGCTGCTCCTTGATCTGCTTACTCACTCCCTACCCTCCTGGGCCCGGATTCATGACGCGGCCGGAGGTAAATTCTACCCCTATTTACCTCGATGATCATTTACCCGCCACTTTCCCTGAACTTACCTCCCTTTTTTGATTCATGACGGCCAAGGCGAGGGTTTTGCTCCGCGGCCAATTTCATCAGCTAGCAGCGAAACCAAGCAGTCACATTTCTGCTGGAAAGTCGCTCCACCGACACTGGCAGCATCGTAGTTAGGGGAAATAAAATGTAAAATGTGAGGTAAGAAGAAAGGGGGGGGGGAGGGGTGGAAAGTGGTAGCATAACATGGCTGATAATGGGTGCCATCCACCACAGTAGCCCCCATAGGGTGCCATCCACCACAGTAGCCCCCATAGAAAACATATGCCAAGGGAGGCTAAGGTGGCGGACGGGCATAGTCCACCCACGCAAATCGTAAATTACGATTTGCGAGGTGGACCAGGCTCATGGCGGGCCAAGCCGACCCACAATGCCACTAAAGGAAGCAATTCACTTAAAAATAAGTGGCATTGTGGGCCGCCATGCCACAGAGCCCAAAAACCATAGGATTCAAGACTAATAGAGAAAAACAAAAGGTCAAACAACTCACCATAGGTCCGGCGAAAGACGGGCAGGCGATGGCAACTAGGCGCCGAATATCGAGCATTGATTATGCGGCTGGAGGCCAGCTCGGAGCTGGCAACGGACCAGCGGAGGGTTGCACTGGGTCAGAAATTGGCCGCGGAGCAAAACCCTCGCCTTGAAGGTAAATGTTCCCCGACGCGCCGACGGTGACATTATTTCACTTTATTTGTCCACATGTCTCCTGTTCGTCTACAGTTCAACAGTTACCTACCGCGGTTATAGAGCTCTTATTGCTTCTAACGCAGTGGAAGCCGAAAGGAAAGTGGGGAGTGTAGCTTGCATGCTGCAATCTCACCTTTCGAAAGTGCTATTTAGCTTTAACTCATTCGAAATTAGTGACTCGGTTGTTTCGGAGTTCAAGAAGTGTGGGCTTTCCGGCACTATTGTACTTTCACGACTGCAGAGGTCCAGGAAAGATTTTACGCCCAAACCTCGCCCAGGGGTTTTTTGGGGCGCTGAGGACGAATCTGACACCCATTTTTCGTATTACTCTTGAATACGGTAGGTTCCCGTAGGTGCGGGTGACTAGGGCTACGGTAGGTACGAGTGGCATGAACGGAGCAGATTTCCAGGAACGGCTTAGAGGGATGGGCTTGTTCGTAACGCCACTATGCTTTAGTCTTAACGACTCCATGCAGATATACAGATATACCAAGCTACAGGAATGTGGAGATGCTACAAAAGGACGTGCCAACTCGGCACTCGATATTCAATTTACCTCCAGGAGCCGGATTCATCAACGACTTACAGCAATTTAACGGAGAAAATACAGCCGAAATTCCTGATAGCGCGGCTTATCAAAAGCGATATGGTGAAATGTTTCATGTTGTATGTATTTTCTCCGCTAAATTGCTGTAAATCGTTGATGAGTCCGTTCCGAAGAATCCATTCTGAAGCGTTCCTTATCCGTGCCTGCCGTAATCTAATGTACTCGGGGGTAATAACAGAAATGGATGTGAGATTCGTGATCAGCATCCCAGATAGTTCCAATTGATGAGGTTTGGGCGAAATCGGTGAATATGGCCTTAGTCACCCGTAACTACCATAACCAACCCTAATCGGCAGAAATTTCATTTGCTAGTTCCTACGAAGAAGCACGCGTTACGCTTTCAGAGGCATCTAAAATATTTCCTCAAAGCAAACTGCATGGCGCACCCTAACAAAACACGGAGCCTTTTCTTCTTATTACACTGTCTCTAATGTAGTGAACGAACTCGCCTTCTGTTTGCAGTTGCATTTGTATGGATGGATACATCGGCGAGTTTTGCCACATCACTGAAGAAGAACAGAGTTGTGAAGAGGACTATTGCAGTAGCAATGGTAGAGGTCACTATGATCCAGAAAGCGGTTGCTCTTGTAGTTGTGACCCGCAGCAGTGGATTGGTGAAAGAGTGAGTGAAGCCTACTTCTACCTTCTTCTCCAGCATATCGGGAATTTGCAGGCTAAGATTGCCAGCTGGTAGGTAACAATACTGAAGACAGTTATTCCTTAAATTTTTCTAAGCACATTATTAATAAAAAACCTGCGCCTAATGATTTGGGAACAAATCGCTATCCAATAATGTCAGTACAGTTACACTTATCGCTTTGCTGTCGAGCACACCTTTAGTAGTGTATGAAATAGAAATAGAGTGTATGAAATAATTAAATAAATAAATATTCTGCATTAGATGACATTCAAGAGTTATTAGTTTGCTAAAATACAAAAGAGTAAGGCCATACAAGTGTGATAGTAACTTTAATTATAAAAGTATGGAAAACAAAGAATTAGTTTGGTTTTCGTTTCACACGGGCCCCAGGTGAAAACTAAACAGACAGAGTATCCTCCCCCTTGCGCTCATCCGTAAAGGAGCAGAAGGAAGAAGGAGTTGCTGCTGTAAACTAACCAGAGATCCTCCTGTTGATGTTGGACGTGACGAACAACAACTGATCGTGAAGAAGTAAACTTTAGATATGCTATAAATTATTGCTATGAAGATTCCACCAGAGATAAATAAACCTTGAATGAAAAGGAATACGAAGACGGAGGGAGGGTTACTGAAAAGTAAAATAGGTACAACTAGTCGCAGCGGCGGCACGGAGGGCACAATGTGGTGTAAGGGGTAAGGAGTCATTTGTTTATTCGAAAAGTGGTAGTAGCACAAGGTAGTAATGCAAGTCCTCCTTTGGCTGATCTAACTCTCACATATTAGGATGTCCCATAAGTCTTCGCCGTTTTTTTCAACGATTCACTGCAGATTTCGCCGGCTGTCTCTAGCATAGCGCTGCATAGCTTTCGAAAGAGAATGCATTGCTCTATCAGAACGTTTACTGCATTTCTTTTTTCATCGTGAATTTTGTTAATTTTTAGGTCCTTGAAGTGAAAAGTGAAAAAGTGAAAAAGAGCCATTTGCGCACTTGTTCTCTTCGCTTAGGTTTGTAATTTTTGCGCAGTTTTTTTACAGCATTTGGAATACAATGTTCTGTACTACAAGAATATGTGTTAGTGCTATTTTCTCGTTTCTCATTTATTGATTTTTAGGTAATCAAATTGGGACGTCCGAAGGAGGATGGTTACTTTGCCGACAGCTCCTGCTCTGTGGTTGGACTTTTTGGGTTGGTGTTATATGTCATTCGAAAGAAAATGTCTTGCTCTATAAGAACATGTGTCTCGTTTATTGATTTCTATTGAATATCAACAAAATGCCAAAAAGAGAAAAGTCGTCTTCACCAACAACTCCTCCTCCTTCTTCAGTTGCTGATATTCGACAGAAATCAGCGTGAACCAATAAACGCGACACGAATTCTTACTGAGCAAGACATCCTTTTTCAAACGACATATAACACCAAGCAAAAAAGTTCAACCACAGAACCAGAGTTTTGGTAAAAATTCGGACGGGAAAGTCGGAATTCCCAATTTGATGGCCTAAAAATCAATAAAGGGCAAGTGAAAAAATAGGACCAACACATATTCTTGTGGTACAGAACATTGTCTTCTAGGTGCTGTAAAAAACTGCGGAAAAAATTGTAAACCTAAGCGGAGAGAACAAGTGCGCAAATGGCTACTTTTTCACTTTTTCACTTTTCACATCAACGAACTAAAAATTGACAAAATTCATGGTGAAAAAAGAAATGCAATACACGTTTTGATAGAGCAAATCATTCTCTTTCGAAAGCTATGCAGCGCTATGCAAGAGACCGCCGGCGAAATCTGCAGTGAATCGTTGAAAAAAAACGGCGGGGACTTATGGGACAACCTAATATTTCGAATATGTTTACTCTATTACCCATCCCAATCTCTACCTGCTCCTTCAATTCCGTGAAATGGCCGACATTTTAATTGTCCATAACAGTAGCATTAATGATATTTATAACAAACTTAGGAACGTCTAAAATAATGTCTTAAGCCTAGATATTACTCATGACAACGACTACTCGTGCAATTATTTAGATATGGAAATAAAGATCTCGGGCAACCAATTAACCACTAAACTTTATAATAAGACAGATTCCTTTAACTTAAGTACCAACAGATTTTCTCGATACCAATCTGTCATCTTACATCAAAAAAGCCACGATCTATACAAAAATTCTAAGAATTGCTTGCACTTGTCGTTTAAGGACGATTTTGTAACTAGACTTTTGCATACTAAAAGGCAACTGTCCGAGTCAAGTTATGACAATAACTTTTCAATTTCTCGTTTTTTAAATGTGTTCTTATTGAATAAATTCGATTTTGTGAATACATTTAAATGATGAGAAATTGAAAAAGTTACTGTCATGACCTGATTCAGATAGTTGCCTTTAAATGTACAAAAGTCCCCTTTAAAGCTGCAACTGCGTGTAAGAGAGATTCGAGAATTTCTGCATAGATCGTAGCCTTTGCTTCTGTTCAGATGTTTTGAACGGTGCGAGTTATGACTCTAGCCATCGCGTATCACAAAAGTTACTGTGGTCGGAAAACGCGCCACAGTTGGTGCTTTCAGGCTCGGGATACAGAGGCTGAAGGTCTCTGCACACTTTTGCGGCAAAGCGGCACGCGTGGGTGGCAAAACATGGCTATGGTCTTGGAGTGAGGGCGTGGCTTCTCCCCGCTTTTCCCACGTCGCTCCTTCATACTTCATTTTTGAAAGAGGCAAAGGGGCAGAGCAGCGACGCGACCCACTGCTTTCAGTGGTGAGCTGCTGCCACTAAATCCCCCTTGTCAGGACTTATTGCTGCTGCTACTCGCTCCAATCCATAATTTCTACCATTTCCGACCAGAGTACGATCAGAACTCTGCCAGTGTCAAAGCTGCGACAACAATTTTCGAATCGTTATTGCATTTTCAGTGTTACCACCGCTTTGTCGCGGATTCGCAAATGGATTTATGATGGCACAGCGCGGCACCGCTCCCCGCCTAGCTGCAGTACCTTTACCCAACCATTTTTGCCGTTACCTCAGAACAGGATTAGAGCACCTCCTAGTCATCGAAAACAAGGAGGGCTGTTTGCGAGGGCAGAAATTATCTTGTAAAAATCGTTTTCTGTTGTATAGAAAATCCAAAATAAACTGACGCCTAGACACATTGTTCTGTGTTAGAGGCAGTGCGACAGGAGGTACACCCGCCCCTGCTGGCGTGGCATCAGGAGGTACACCGCCGTTCTGCGGACTGCAAACTTTTGTTTTGCATGCCAAAGGTTTCGTAAAACAGTCGAACGACTCTTGGTGAAGCCTAGGGGGTTGGGGTGGGTGAGCAAGGGGGATAAGAGGAAGATCCACGCTCCCCAGCAGGGGCGGGTGTACCTCCTGATCGTTCCCCGAGGCGATCAGCTGCGGCAGACTCGGTGTGGAGTGGGAGATTTCACACCTGGATGAAATATTTTGCTATCTACTTTTTGTTTTGGTTCCCCAATCAACAGAACAAAGAGGGTGTAGCAAAATGGTGGCACTATTGTACCTTCAGGACTCCAGTGGTAGAGGGGTAAGGTAAGGGGTTAACCAAACTTTGCCCAGGGGGTATTTGGGGTGTTGATCACGAATCTGACATCCGTTTTTGAAATTGATTATGGTAGGTTTGGGTGACCAAGGCTGTCAAGGTCATAATCACCGATTTCGCCAAAACTTCGCCTATGGGGGCTATTTTAGGTGCTGGTCAAGAATCTAACACCCGTTTTTTGTATTGCGCTGGAGGTTGGGCAAAATCGGCGGCCATGAACTTAGCCACCCGTACCTTCCGTAACCTAAGAAGGAAATGGAGATCTGTAGACATTGACAACGTCTCATCTACTACGCTAAAGATATGTTTAGTGCACAATGACCCCGGAATGGCCATAAGAGAGAGAGAGAGAGAGAGAGAGAGAGAGAGAGAGAGAGAAGTCTGAGTGATTCTCGACGATGAGTATCTTCCAGTAGTTTTAGTTTTGAACCCACACATTGCCTTGCGAAATAAGAGCCGTTTAGTGCCACTTGCATTGCAGGGGATTCAACTCTATACCACACTCACCAATTTCTACCTTAGATTGAGTGGACGACTTCGACCGCAGCCATAAGAGAGGACTCATCGCTTCCCAAATGAATCCCACCACTAACATTGACAAGATGCATTCCGCTGATCAGCCAGAGGAATTCTTACTGTCTTGGTCCTCCAATGACTCATAGACCGTCTCCTCCGTCATCCGTCATGGCGCGCGGACCGTAGCACGCTGAAGCTCATGGTCGCAACGCTCCCCTTTCTAACTGCAATCGCTAACGGCGAGAGTATAAAAGGCGCCTTACACTTCTCGCATGGATTTCCGCAATAAAGATACTCAGCCAACCATTTATTCTATTCGCCGTCGTTTTCGTCGGGAAACCACTGGACCCCGCACGTCTGAATCATTAAATAAAGAAATTAGTGATATTAAGCCTGTTTCGCCTATGAACCCTAGACAGGCAGTTTACTGAGAAAGAAATGGTAAACACTCCTTAGGCTCATCAGTAGGGTAGGAGTGTTGCAAACGGACAGTAGGTTACGCCTTTTATACTGCGTGGTGATCAAAAGAAAGGCGCGAAGACAGGCCTGTTGGTTTTTTTGACCAGAGTGGGATTCATAAACAAGTACAATTTAAAATTTCTTTTACAAATTTTTTAGTATCTATAAGTGTACTAAATTTGTTATATTTATAAGAAATGCACTTATTTTTAAGTATGCATAAAAATATTGCCTTATAGATAAGCTTTTTATCATATTCCAGTTCAACAAGAATGCGTATAAGGTTACACAACCTACTTTCAAAATCTATGTACTCTGTGCAATTGCGGGCTATTCTAAGAGTTTCTGTATAAATTATTGACTGTTTTAGTGTCTTTGAAATATAATTGCTACCATGTGGAAGTCTAGAGACTTTAAACGAAAAGCTGTCTGTCTTGTTAAACTGCTTAGTGATAATTTTGCCATCTTTAATATGTATAGTTAGGTCTAAGAAATTACAATTATAGGAACTGGTATGTGTTTTTTCTAGCATCATTACATTATTATAAGTGTTGTCAAGTATATTGTCAACTTCTGCTTCTTCTAGGTCATGAATAATTAAAATATCATCCATATATCTAAAGGGGTGGAATTCGTGTTCGTAGTTAACTTTTTTATGAGAGTATTTGAATTCAAAGAGACATAATGTAAGATCAGCAATGAGTGGGCTGGCATTGCCGCCCTGTGGCACACCTTTGGTTTGTTTAAACAATATATTTCCAACCTTACAGTAGCTGTTTTTAAGTAGAAATTCCATAATATATATTATGTCTTGTGTTTTATATATTCTATAACCTTCTTTAAGGATAGGAGCCGCTGAATAAAACACCTTATTATTAGTGCATATCAAAAATTGCTTATTAGCGTTTTTAAAACAAATGTTAATTATTTCAGAGATGTTGCGTATTATGACGTTGTGCGGAATATTAGTAAACATATCGGAAAAGTCAGCAGTAAATATTTTGATGTTTTTATTGGATAGGGAGGCTATCTCATCCGAAATATTAATATTATTAATAGACCAAAAGGTTTTGATGCAGTTAAGGTTTTTTCTTGTGTTTAAAGTATAATTTTTAAAGTGATTACGAAAATGTGTTAGAATGTTCTTTATTTCTATAGCTAAAGGTTTAATATTGCTATTATGTGCGCCGGTAATGAATCTAAACTTGATGGGTGTCTTATGCAGTTTAGGTATGCAATACATTAAAGGTACAACACCAGTTTCAATATGTTGTAGTTGTAAGTTCTTAATAGTAATGGTTTGTTTTCTCAGAATATCTTGTTCATCTTCATTAGTAATAGTATAAATATTATTTCCAGAGCTCATCTCTTTTAACAAAATTTCTAAATATAACTTTTTGCAAATAATGCCATAATTCGAGGAAGCTTTATCCAAGGGACAGAAAATGAAGGCTTTTTGATACTCGTAAATAGTATGAAGCATACTGGATTCTATTGGGTTGTATTTATTATTACAGCAATAGAGAAGCGGTCTATATCTACGGTTATAAAAAAAGTTTTCTAATCTGCTTTTAATTTCGCTCATATGACATTTGCTTAATTTATAACGAGATTTTAATTTTTGCATAATGTTTATAAACAAGTTATTCCAAATGGCAACAAGTTCGTTATGTTTATACGAAGGTTTTTCTCTATATTTTGTGCCTTTTCTAATTATATCGTATAGCAAGGTATTTTTAAAGAAATTAGCGTCTCCCGTTACTATATGTTTGTGATATGGGTCTATAAAGTTGGAAAATTTATGACATAAGCATAGGACATTGTTTACGGAGGTGTGATCCAAGCTACGTAGGAATTTGTTATAATTGAAAAGTTTTTTGACAGTGGATCATTATATTGATAGATTATTCGGAACGGTTTGTAATTAACCGAGCTACTATTTGTGATAATACTTGTGATTTGTTTATCATTTATAATTTTATGTATTTTGAATAGGTCCAGTTTTTCATCATAAAAAGGAAATTTAATATACATGCAATCCTTGACGTTTTTTGGTTTTATTGTAGCGTTACGAAAATGAAAAAAGCATAAAGAACTGAGAAGAGCACTAATTTTTTCTTTGGTAAGATTAAATTTGTCAATGTCATTAATGGTAATATTAGTCAGAATTGTGAGATAATTTTTAGTTTTGGACTTAAGGAAACGAAACAAGTCAAAATAGGTGTGGCTTGTATCATTAATGTAGGAAGTAATTTCTTCGATGATCTGTTGCGAAGACATCTTTTGGGTTTTGCTAGTCCTTTTATTTCCCCTATTTCTCCTGGATTTAACAACTTTGAGGTTAAAGAATGGATGATTACCTTTATATGACAAAGGGTTAGGTATATGAGAGATATTACCATATCCTTTAATATTGTCGTTAAAACCGTATGGATAACCAGTCATAAGAAGCTTAATCCAGAAGAGTTCTTTATCTTTTAAAATATTGATGTCCATGTTTTCATTTAAGTTATCTAGGACAGAGACAACGAAGCTATTACAATTATCGTTGCATTTAAAATGGGTATAGAATATTTTACTGTTGCATTTTTTCATTAAGTCTTAAACGTATCAAACACCCATTATGTGAGACATGGCTGGTCGGTTGGTTGGTCCAGAACAGATTCTATTCCCCCTTGGGAAGGTATTGCTTTGTATAAGACATCGGTTGTCCTTCTATTTCATCGAATCGCTCTCGAAGAGAGGTACCAGCAGCCCCAGTTATCTGGGGAAACTACAGCATCGTTATGTGATCTGGCGCACAGACGCCTCAGCACAATTGTTTCCTCAGAAGCAATAAAGATTCAAAGTAATTCCCTCCTCACCGTGCACAAATCCGTGAATTTTCACAGAACGAGCTCTCTCTGAATAGGAACTACTTTGACTTTCCTTGTGCAAAGATGAAAGGATAGAACACCTAGTAAGACGAAAGTGATACAGCAAAGCAATCGATCACGGTCAGGCGAAACCCTATCTTGTTTACCCTAAATAAAGTTACTACTGAAACAAGCATGTTCACCTACGAAACTATTCCAGTGCGACATCCGGTCTCCGTGTGTGGCGTATAGTTGCATGAATGCGTCCAACTGCACGCTGAAAGAGCACCCTGAAAACAAAACTGTCGAAGCGGTGTGTGTCTGCCCAGAAGGAACAGAACTGGTCAAGACGACCGTTAGTGGTAGGTTGTTCAGCTGTTGTTGAGAACTAAAAATCAGATGTACGCAATCTTCTTAGAGAAGGCATTCATTTGTGGAAATTTTAAGCTTTTAAAAATACCGTTTTATACTATCTTCTTTGGGGTTTAGAAGTTCTTCTGAAGAGAGACAGTGCTACAGAGTTTCAATGCTCAGCTCATTCAATTTCTGCAACGTCATTCGTGCTACGGGGGCGAGCATTGTCGTGCAGAAGGAGAACTCGCCTTCGGTTTACCAAGACCGGCCGGATATCCTTCAACTTTTTCATCACTTCTTCAATTTCAATGCAGTACTTCTCTGCCGTGATGGATTCACCGGGAGGGAGGAAGCTGTGGTGGACAATTCCCAGCGAACACCACCATACTGTCACCATTACTTTCTTTTGGTGCAATTCCGGCTTCGCAAAAACCTTGGGGCTCTCATCGCTGTCCACCCACTGTGCCGATCGTCGCCTGTTGTCGTACATTATCCATTTCTCGTCACAGGTTACGATGCGATCAAGGAATGGGTCCGTTTCGTTCCGTAGAAGCAGTGCGGACGAGATCTCATATCGTCGGTTTCTTTGCTCCTCAGACAGCTCGTGAGGCACCCATCTTTCCAGCTTTTTGGTCTTTCCAATTTCCTTCAGATGCCGGGCAGCTGTATTGTGACTGACGCCAAGAACCTTCGCTATCTCCCTGGTACCTTCGTGTGGATCCTCCTCTACCACATCTCTCAGCTTGTCCTCATCAACATCACTATGCCTCCCACGACCTTCATGTTCTTCCAAGCTCTCATCTCCATTCCGGAACTTCTGATACCAACGATACGCCGTCCGAATTGTGGAACATCCTTGACCGAATGCGGCGTTGATCTTCTCGTCCGCCTCCTTAGCTGTAGTGTTCAGCTTGAATTCATACAAGTAAATGCCTCGGATTACCCTTTTGTCCATCTGCAAAAAAGTCAATAAAACTCTAAAGTTTTCCCACTTTTGCATAGAAAATTTGGTACTCACCGGTAGAGCAAAGTTTGCGCTTCTAAATGATATGCCACATGTTACGGTTTGTTCTTGATCAAACGCGTAAAGACGCACCAAAAAATGGCGCGAGCCAGTGCCATTTAATTCGTTACAACCTAATAGTTGTATAAATAATTTTAAATGATTGAATGGCTATAACAAACTTTTTGTTTTTTTTTACACAGGAAATGTCTCGTTCTATTTCCAGGTAATCACTGCGAAAAAATAGAGACTAACCAAGACAATTCACCACTTCTTCCATGCAGGTCGAATGGTAACTATCGGAGGTGGTTTGACGAGATGCAGAAGAGGTTCGTCAGTAGACCTCAAAACTGCTCTTTATTTTTCGTTGGCCTTTCGTCGAAGCTCCAATTCGTCGAACAAGGCTCTAGACCCCTCTATTTGCTTTCTAGAATAAGAACTACACCGTCAAAAGATGCTTGTGTTTGCACCATCTCTATCGAACGGTTAAACTTCAGTGTCTGATTGAGAGAGAGTCTCCGTTTTTAAGAGCACTTGTAGCAATTCATAACTTGCAACAGAGTCAGATTAAACACTATTTCTTAGGCTGAAAGGAAAAGATCTACAGAATCTGAAGGAAATCGATCAGTCATGTGTAAAACTAGACGGTTCAAAGTGTGATACTGACACTGTGCTAAAGACCGGATGGTGCTACCATCAAGGAGAATGCCATGCCCGAGTTGAGAATTGTGAGTGAAGAAAATGTTTTTCAAGCTTTTTCTCCTTTCTAACCACTCTATCGGTATTTTTACTCTTTTTTACTGAACAGGAAAACTATAGCTACCACAATTGCCATGCGTAGGTGATTCTGGTAGTCTTCTTCTTCTTATTCATCTGAGCGTTTAGTTTCGCGCAGTGGCAGCGTCCACTGTTCATGTAATCCGTCGACACCTCATCCTATCAAGGGCGTCGCCTGGCGTGGCGCCACATCGGCGAGATCTCTCTTGATGACGTCCTTCCACCTTTTCCTTGAGACTCTTCTACAACGCTTTCAGGGTGTCTCGGAAATTTTAGAACCAACGCAATGGGTGAACAGGAAATTCTGGTAGTAATTAGTAGAAAACGCTGAAGTAAATACAGCTTGGCAACAACCTTTAAATACTGTATAAGAATTCTTTATCCCGGCAGTAGAATGTATGAATGTCTAACCTGTATCACCTGTATCCGTTGATCATCGACTTGCTCGAGCGGGCGCCAGCAGCGTCTCCATTCGTCCCTGTCGCGTGCCAGAGTGCTCCAGTGGATCCTCCTCGCTCGAGGGACACGAAGAGCGTCATAGCGGTCGTTCAGGGCTTTCACGAAGGAGTCCGACCAACGCGTTGGTGGGCGTCCTGGTGTTTTCTTGACATCCCGCGGAATCCAGTCGGTGACTGCTCTCGTCCAGCGGGTGTCTGCGAAGCGCATTACGTGCCCGGCCCACCTAATTTTCGACAACTTGACCCACGCGACAGCGTCTCTGATCTTCGAACGTCGGCGAAGCTCGGAACTACGGACGCCTTCTCTCAATTGCGTGAGTCGTGTCACTCCGAACATCCCGAGCATCGTCCTCTCGATTCCACGCTGCGCGACGCTGATCGCGTGTTCATCCTGCATTCGTATAGCCCAGGTGAATGTCTAACAGTAAGGATAATATGAATTGAATACTGCAGAAGAGGTGGAAACCATGAGGATGAACTAGAAGGCAGCCTCACCTCGTTTGAAGTGCAAGACCAGCCTACATCATCGGATTTACGTGGTTCGAGCCTAACACTATACAATGTGGCTAATAGGAGTAATTCCATAGCTGTTCGACACAACACTCATTTGCATACACTAATAACGATCGACTCCAGACGAGCAGATATCCTAGTTCAGTACCAAATGTTGATGCTTTGATGCTCCTGAATATCTTTGCGAGAAGTTGTAAGCAAAACCTAGCTACTTGCGACATCAGGTAGTCTTCGAAACAAGCAAAAGAACAGACTCGTGTTATTGAAGAGCGTGAAATTTTCTCAAGTAATCACTCAAATACTTACTCTGAAACTCAAAAGCCATTTTCATTTAGTTGCATCTGGCAAGCGGTATCTCACTCCTTTTTGTGAGTGCAAAGGACCAGAAAGTGGACGATTCTGTGAGGTATGGAATGTTTAACTCGGCCGCGAATTTAGGAACTAGAGCTCTTCCAGCACTGGAAACATATAGCTACAAATCAAATACGAAGAGTGACAGGAAACATATTAGGAAAGGTTCTCAGCTCAAGGTGAACTCTTGCGATGCCATTTTGACAGGATGTAGGAGAGCCCTGTGAGCGGACTCCAGAACCGCAATCAGTTTTTGCTGAACTCTTTTTTGAAGATCTGAAGAGGAGGTCTGAAAGCGTACGCGACACGACAAACCCCACGAGACTCTACGGTGTGCCTCAGTGGCGCAGTAGGTAGGAATGCCGCCTCGTAGAAGCATACCGGTTGGGTTTTAAGTTCGAGTCCGCGTACTGTCGAGACTTTTGCACATATTAGTTTGTCGTGATTACGCTTTCTCATGCTCACAGCAGTCAATTTTAGACCGTCAATGCTTATGACAAACCAAGGCTGTCTTTTTGCGCCTTCATAAGTGCTAGTTTTTCAACAATGCCTATCTGCACCACACCATTTCTTGGAAGTAAATAGTCCTGTCTTGCTGTTCCCTCTTAGTAAACAGCTATGGTACTAGAGAACGGTCCTGGGTGAACATCGACGTAATCAGGTGCCATCCCCACGTATGACGGACACGGCCGAAACACCGGACCGTAGAATTGTCGGTGGGTCTGGCTTATACTCTGCACTCTATACTCATCAAAAGAAAGTCACGGTTGGTGCCAGTTCTCATAATATTTTATACTAGTTACCTACTTTCAATATAGCATCTCGACTGCATGTAACATATTTGTTGAAAAACTAGCACATATGAAGGCGCAAATAGACAGCCCTTGTTTGGTTTAAGCATTGACGGTTTAAAATTGATCCCTATGATTATGAGAAAGCGTAATAACAACAAAATAATATGTACAAAAATATCGGCAGTGCGCGGAGTCGAACTCAAAACCCCCTGGTTTACTCCTATGGGGCTGCACTCCTACCAACTGCGTCGCCGAGGCACATCCGAGGTGGTGTCGTAGAGATTGATTTAGTTGAACGCACGCTTTCAGACCTCCTTTTCAGGTCTTTAGAGAAGCGTTCAGCAAAAACTAACTATGGTTCTAGACTTCGCTCACAGGGATCTACCTCCTGTCAAAATATCATCGCAGAAGCTCATTTTGAGTTAGGAACCTTCACTTGTTAGTCCACATCTCTAGAGACTTATTCTGATAAAATTATTTTCAAAAATTAATCCACGCTTCAGTATCACCGAAAGGATGCGTGCGATCCGACTGCTGTCGAGAAAGAAAGTGGAGTTACACGAGAAAACCGCTGCACTGGACAGCACAACGGGATATGTATCGCTCCAGAAGGAATTGCCTTATGCGAGTGAGAGTTTTCACATGTTAGCTATTCAGATGTGGATAACGTTAGCAGAAACGGTGATCTCGCTTTCCTCATGTATCCCTGCTACAAAACAGTTTAGGGTGGAGATTAAATTATCATTGAAATAGATATGGACGCTGTTCGAGTTGAACTTATTGAGTATTTTTTAACACCTATATTTGCAGAAGGGCGCGTGTAGCGCAGTCGGAGGAGGCGCCGTCTGTCGTGTGCACCCGATACCAGGCTCCTGGTTCAGATTTCCCGCCCAGGCCAACCAAGCCTTCCATCCCTCCGTGGTCGGTGAATTGGTACCAGACGTGTCTGGGAAGGATAAAGCGCTTACTTGTTCATCGGTTGGCCACCGCAAGTCATTGTATGGCCAAATACGCATTCATGTCGCCTCCACGACATCCCGTAGAAGTAGAATGCGCTGGCGCATCCCAGAAGGGATTGAGTAACGCCGTCCTTTATCCTTATATTTGCAGATCTGGCAAAAATTATAGTAGAAAACAGTGGAATAGCTAGACAGATGGTGAACATAGATGGATGCTAGCAAAAGTACCTCACTAACGCTATTTGAGGACATTATTAATGAACTGTAGCAGGAGGACAACAGTTGGAATGTCTACAATAAGCGTTAGTATGGTACTTTTACTAGTATCCATCTATTTTGACCACTCCACTGTTCGCTATTATAATTTTTAATAGATCTGCAAAAATGACCATTAGAGGGTAGGAAATGAAACTGGAATATTTCTTTTTGCAGCACGTTTCTGCGGAAGCCCCCCATAGTACATTCTACTTGTACTTCATTTCATTCCGAAACGTAACAAACTCTTAATTCGCTTAGAGTTTAGAACCCATTCTGCGTTCTTTGGTATGCTCGTTATTAAGTAATACCGAAACAGCAACAAATGGCATGTGACTAAGCTAGTGAAACACAATGATCGAGCTCAGCTCTTGGGTTTGCATCACCCAGACTTTAAGATGGTCTCAGTGCATGTAACACAGGGCTGATATTGGATAAAGGATAAAGGATAAAGGACAGCGTTACTCAATCCCTTCTGGGATGCGCCAGCGCATTCTACTTCTACATGATGTCGTGGAGGCGACATGAATGCGTATTTGGCCATACAATGACTTGCGGTGGCCAGCTGATGAACAAGTCAGCGCTCTACCCTTCCCAGATACGTCTGGTACCAATTCACCGACCCCGGAGGGATGGAAGACTTGGTTGGCCTGGGCGGTTAATCCGAACCAGGAACCTGGTATCGGGTGCTCGCGACAGTCGCGCCTCCTCCGACTGCGCTACACGCGCCCGGGCTGATATTGATCGTCTGTATAACCACATTCAGTTGCTTCCCCGGGTATGTCGGTGAGCAGTGCGAGATATACGATCCCTGTGCGAGAAATCCATGTGGAAAGTCGTCAGAATGCGTTGTTGTAAGAACATTTCTTTTGTGCATTTAATAAAAATCACATTTCTTCGTTTTAGCACCCATTTTACCTTATTCCAAAGTAGAGCCCTATGCGACATACTGCCAACACTGCATACTACATGTAATGACCGTCATTTAGATACCCGATGAGACCGAAGTCAAAGGCGATCTTTCGGCACAAAACTATCGCTGCCTATGCGGCATGTCTGAGAATATAGACGAGAATGCTGCAGGTTTGAGTTTCAAATGTGCTTCAACTCAGTGCACTTGCGACCAGAAGTATTCGCAAGATCTGTTTAGGTTTGGTGCAGGTTACATGCGTGAGACTAACTTTCTGCTGTTTATGATATTAGGTTGTTAGGTATGAAATGGTCGATTTCGTCAATGTTAAGATTCAGGGTTGATATTTCGGTTAAAAAAGTTTCTACGGTTCTGGATTTTTTTCCGGAGGTACACTCTTACGATTTTGATTGCCCGTTTTGCTTTGTAACAGTCTTTCAAAGCCTCGGTTTCGGAGCAGTTTTTCGAAACTGAAAAGTCGGAAATCCGTGTTGTTTTCGAATATGAGTTCCTTCGTGAGAACAAAGTATCGCAGGCTGTCTGGAACATTAACGAGGATTTTGACAAGGATGTGGCTAGCGAATGCACTGTACGTCGATGGTTCGAGAAGTTTCAATCTGGCGATTTTAATATTGAAAATGAGCCGCGTGAAAGACCTGTGTCCAAGGTGGATAACGATGAATTGAAAACTGCAGTGGAAAGCATCTCAAACTACGCGTGAATTTGCAGCAAGGTTTTGTTCCTAAAATACTAGACCATTTGAATGAAATCGGAGAAGTAAAGAAGCTAGATTAATGGGTACCGCATGAATTGAGCGAGCAACAAAAGTAGTGTCGTTCGCATACTTGCCCTTCTTTGCTGTCATGACAAAAAATCCGAACCATTTTTACATCGCTATGATGTTACCTATGATGAAAAACGGACTCTCTACAAAACCCTAAAGAGCTTGACGCAAAGATTGGATAAGGTCGAAGCCCCAAAACACAGTCCGAAACCTAACATCTGCAAAAAAGTTGTTGTCTGTTTTGTGGTCGGTCTATGGAATCATCCAATACAGCTTCGTGAGACCTGTTAAAGCGATAACTGCGGACGTCAGCTGTGACTATCTGGGGCCAGATTTATCAACGAATTACAAAAATTTAATGGAGAAAATATAGCCGAAATCCCTGACAGCGCCGCTTATCAAGCGATATGGCGAAACATTTCGCGGATTAGGGATTTCGGGGATTATTTCCTCTGCTAAACTACTGTAAGTCGCTGATGAATCCGGCCCCTGGACGACATGATGGGGAAGCTTGAAATTAGGCACCTAATATTGGTCAACAGAGACAGGCCAATGCTCTTGTAACACAACGCACGACTACATGTCGTACAAACAACGTTGCTGAAACTGCAGGAGTTGGAAGTAGACCTTCCCACCCACCCACCGCACTTCAACGAATCTTGCTCCAGCTGACTACCACATATAGTTGTGGTCGAATGAACCATTCGAATAGGTATTCGATCGATTTTCATTCGAATTTCGATTTTTTTCGATTTTCGAATATTCGATTTCGAATATTCAAAAAATTACGTTTTTCGAATATATTCGAAATTCGAACGTTCGAAAATTGCGGGTATTCGAAACTTTTTCAAGAGCACAACTATACTACCGCATCCTCCGAGCATTAGACCACTTCTTACAGGATAAAAAATCAATTCACAAGTGGATGTCGAAAACGCCTTCTGTGATTTCATCGCTTCACGCCCTTCACGTTTCTGTGCTTCCGGCATGAACAAGTTACCTTTAAGATGGAAGAGATGTGTTAATTGTTTGGACGCCTACTATGATTTACTACATTGTCTGTTGTTTGAGAAATAATAAATGAAATCTCTGACTCAAAATCGGCCATTTCAAACTTAATAACCTAATAACTGTTGTCCAATTGTCATTGAAGGGCAACAGCGTCTCCTACAGGTCCTATATAGTTCGAGTGAAGGAATTGGGCTTGCCGTAAAACAATATATTCAGAACTTCTTGCGCCAGGCGGGACTCAAACCCGCACCTCCCTCTGACCGCGCGAGAATGCTCTACCGTTTCTATCCCAATCATTAGCTTAACTGGTTGCATGCTGATATCAGCGGCCGGCTCATACCGGTATACGGGAGAGTGCTGATCGGTTCCACGAGGTGTGGATGTTGCGTTCGATAAAACAGCGCAGGTGGTGTTAAGGCGTAGAGAATTCCCTACCAGTCAGAGGGAGGCGCTGGTTCGAGTCCCGCCTGGCGCTAGAAGTGTTGATCGCAACAGAACATCTTTATGCCAGCTTACAACCTCGATACCAGCCTTTTAAAGGTTAAAAAAACTGATTTGAATATATTCAGAGATCAAATGCGTCTACACCGGCACTGGAAACTGCTCCAAGTCAAAGAATCCATGCAATCGTGGTGAATGTCTTTCTTGTCAACACGTGGACAAAGGTGACGTATTGCAGCTGTGCAACGACAAGGAGAAGCAAGACGGATTCAAGTACGCATTGATCACCATTATCTATTAGTATTCTAAAGAACGCCTGCATCGAGCTTGAGCTCGAATCAGATGATATCGACATACCTCTCGCCCGGTGCCGCACAAAGCCGTTTTGTGATACATAAGTTCTGAATTGAGGTGAAGGCGTTTTTGTTTCATCTGGGTCACAGCTTCACCACTGGTTGGCTCCTGTCGGACTCGCGTGTATGCTGTCCTGTTTCCAGTATGCATACATTTCACATTACTTTATTTAGGGACAATGACTATGGCACACATAAACAAAATCCACGAGCCAGTGATGGCTCCCACTAGCTACGGACGGAGAGCAATCATCAAAACAAGAAGTAGGACGCGCCTTACTTCTACCAGGCTGTCCAATAATTCCTGTCCGAAAATTTTCAAAATTCTATAATCTTCCTTAGAGGTGTTATAATATCAGGCAAGTGTAAAAACCTTCTAGAAGTTCTCCAGAGTTCCATGCTAGGGGTATATAAGGCGCAGTCGCCGCGTCTAGCTACCAGTACAAACTAAAATGGACCACGGTCGAATTCGTACGTTCGTGTACTACGAGTGGCTGCTGGGCAACGACACAGGCACCGCGGTCGCCAACATCTGCAGAGCGTGCAAGGAGGATGCATTGTCCCAACGCACAGTCAGGCGCTGGTTCAATCGTTTCGAGAGCGGCGACACGAGCCTCGAGGACAGGGAGCACAGCTGGAGGCCTTCTACGGTGGATGATGACGAAGTCCGTCGCTGTATCAAGGAGAAGCCGGAAGCCACCACCCGTGAACTGGCGACGACGCTCGGCTGCAGCAAGTCCACCATCCACAATCGACTCAACTTACTCGTCTATCGCAAAGTACCATCCGAGAAAAGCGTCCCCGACGGTCCTCGGTCCACCTGCTGCACGACAACGCGCGCCCCCACGTGGCGAAGGAGACCCAGCAGAAGTTGGCGACGCTCGGCTGGGAGACGGTTGCCCATCCGCCGTATTCCCCGGACCTCGCCCCCTCTGACTACCACTTGCTCCGCCCGCTGAAGCACCGTTTGGTCGGAAGAAAATTCACCAACTACGACAACCTCAAATCCGACATCGCGGACTTCTTCGAGTCGCAGCCCCGGAGTTCTGGGCGAAGGGCATCAGCGACCTGCCCAATCGATGGGCCACTGTTGTAGATAACTGTGGTGATTATGTCGTTGATTAGACTTGTTTTTCAATAAAGTTGAAAAAATTAAAAATGGTGAAATTTTCGGACAAGAATTATTGGACAGCCTGGTACATCGACACCTGAAGCCATATCTGGAGTGACTTTTAAAAGTGTGGCCTGCTAGCCACTGATTAATGGTATTGCCGCTCTACGAGCAATCTGTAACGAAAACAATCGAGCCACATGAGACTTGTAAAGATGAGAGATGAGACGGAAGATCTAGCTAGACGATGGCCAGAATGACCGAGGCCCAAAGGTGGTCGACAACTGCGCCAGTCCGCTGCGTATCAAGGCATTTTGGAAAAAAGGAAAAGTGCCGTATCTGAAGTTGTGATCATCAAAAACATTTATGCCGAGAACAACAGCACATGGGATACCACGGTCTGATTTAAAAATTGTATAATAAACATTTCCACAGAAAGTTTAGATAAATGATTTTTTTCTAAGATTAGTATCCCCGCTAAGTGATTTTTAGGGAAATCGTTACTGTGTGCTATACTACCATAGTCTTTCCCAGATACAGTATTTAATCCCAGACAGTATTTAATCCCAGCAAAAAGAAATTTGTAGTCGCCATTGAAAGGTGTCAAAACAATTTCACGAGAAAGACATATATACGTAGTTGTGGATTGACCTATCGCAGTATTCCTAGTGCTAGGACTCGCAATATCCATCTCAAGCTGCCATCCCTTGAATCTAGAAGGAAAGTAATTGATGTATCAGTGGTGTACAAGATAGTCAATGGCTTGGCAAAGGTAGATATAGAACAGTTCTTCTCTCTTAGACGCTCTAACACTAGATGAGAGGATTACAAACTCGTAGTCGCTAGGGCACGATCAAGTGTCATGGCTAGCACTTTTGTAACTAGAGCGGGGTCATCGTATAAAGCACTGATGAGGAATACAACCCATTTCACCCGGTTCTCTGCTTTCAAGAATTTCTCAGCTGGAAAGTTACTAACACTAACAGGTTAGTGGTGCGCAAGTATGAGCCGAATTCAGGGAAAGCACTATCTTGTAGTCGTTCCTGTGCCTTATTTTGTCACTCGTCTGAATTACTAATTCATAATATTGTAGCGGTGTAGAACACAACACCGAGCCGCGCTTCTTCGGGGAGACTGCTCCCTCTCTTCACTCGCCGAGCTCGATAGCACCCCGCGGCCATTCACAGAGGCCACCGTACTCTCCTAGGGGCAGTCCCTATAAAAGGAGAGGTGCGAGCAACTACTAGCGCGGCCCTCCCCCGGCATCTATGCTGTCCTCTTGGCCGAGTTGGCTTCTCTCCCCTACGTAAGTATTAAGGTCCCTCGTCTATCCTCCTATTGTCTGTATAAAATGTATAAGTTTGTATAATGCTGCAACCTGTAGATTTATGTAAGATAAACTCTCTTACTTCAGTCTTTATGTGTTTTTTACCCACTACGGGTCCAGCTCTTCAGGAGCTTCTTTTACAGCTGACAAACCGGACCACTAGGTTTTTTTTTACAATATGTTGGTGTCATCAGTACTACTATATTTACTGTTGGTCTTTTGCTTTTATTTAACGTTCGTCTTATGCGACGTAATACATACAAATGCAAACACGTTAGCCATGAAACTAGAATTCTTCGCCTTTTTTATCTTCTATTGAATAGAGCGTCAAACTGGCAAGCATCACAGTTTCCTTTCAGATGCGTTTGCGAGCCTGGTTTCAAGCCGCCGTATTGTGAAGCGCCAGTCGATGCGTGCTTTAATCACCTGTGCATAAATGGAGCGCAATGCGTTGCGAAAACACCGTTTGCCTACGAGTACGTAATTTTTACACTGACGCTCAATAATTCCAACTTTTATCCATAAGCTACGTAGTGATGCTGTCAGTCAGTCTCATTTCTAATCGCTTGTTGCTACCCTAGAATTCAGGAGCTCAGTTATCAATTATCAGCATTCTGCAGTTCTATTACTAGCAACAATGTTTTAACACACTTTCTTAAGCATGGAGCGGCTGGTAGAGAGGCTACATGTTGTAACAGGACTTGAAAGGTCGCCCGTCGCCTACGGGCGCCTTTCACCCCGAGGATCTCGGTTACCTCTTGCGCGCGCCTAAATGGCCCCGTACAGGCCGCACCACTGCTTCAACACGTTGTCGTAATACGATTTTATCCACATGGTCCTGGACATGACTTCAGGCGGAGAATCAGATCACGAATGTCACGGGTTCGGACGGTGGTAGTCGCTCAGTAGCCAGAGTCGGGCGAAGTCGGACGTGACGTCGGTGATGCCCTGTTGTTGTCCCGGCTCGGTCGATGGTCTTATATGGATCGTGGTCCTCGCTTGTCTCCCATCGTATCGTCGTCCATCTGAAAACAAAGGCTGAGGGCGACGATGGAAAGAATTCCATGTTACTAGATAAAATACCTAGATATGCTAGAAAGAATTCTACGCTTTTTCTAAAGTTCATGCTTCACCTTTTCATACAGGATGATGTTTGCTACGATCAAAACCCTTGCGCCAGACTGGATTGGAACCCACACCTTCTGTTTTCCGGACAGCGATGCTACTACGCACAACACCACCGCCGCTGTTTGACCGCACATAACATCCGGGATATCAATTACTCTTGATTACTACATAGAAGTCTATTTCTGGAGTGTAGAAAGTGCAGAGGTGTATGGAGACTTTCTTCTTTTCTAACCTATTCTTTTAGCTTATCATTTACGAATACACAGTGGAATCAACATAAAAGCTCTCTTAGCTTATTTATTTTTCTCCAAAAATAAAGCCTAAAAACTGCCCATTACTTTAAGGTAACAGCAACTGAATTTTTAAGTACTTCCATTACAATAAGCTTTTCAGCTGTAAATGTATACATGGAACGTCGGGAACACTGTGCGAATATGTCAACGACTATTGCGAAGCATTTGGTTCGTCTTGAATCCCAGTCGTTGTGGAAAATACTAAAACTTCAAAGCGCTCGTTCAACGACATGGCTATACACACTTGTCCTCTGCAGAAAGAAAGCGGCATCGCGGCATTAATCTTCCTTCCTGAAGCACTTGAGAGCATTCGGGGATGGACGGCCCCATGGCTGATAATCCAGTGCTATCAACTTCAGTTTGATTCCTAAAAAAATCACAGAAATTAGAACTACAGATAGCTAGAAAGGGGGCCTTCATTATAGCTGGTTAATTGGGTTGCTACTTCCTCTCACATGCGCACAGAAGTAGCTCACAATGTCTCTCGCGGATCACTTTTTCGTTTTGCGTGTTTTTCCTATCAAACTTCGACCAGAGCGGTTTAGGGTGCTGGTCACGAATCTGATGTCCGTTTATGGAATGTTGGCCGATTACGAAAGGTTACGGTAGGTGTGGGTGACTAAGGCTGCCGAGGTCACGATAACCGTTTTCCTCCAAACGTCGCCCAGGGGGGTTATTTGGGGTACTGATCACGAATCTGGCATGCGTTTTAGTAGTACGCTGGAGTGCAGTAGGTTACAGTAGGTACGAGTAATCGCCTACCGTAACCTAGCCTAATCCACCGTAATACCAAAAACAGATGTCGGATTTGTGATCAGCGCTTCAAATAACCCCCATAGGCGAAGTTTTGGCGAAATCGGTGACCATGACTCCGACAGCCTTACTTACCCGTACCTACCGTAAACTGCCCTAGTCCATCGTAATACCAAAACCAGATGTTAGATTTGTGATCATCACCCCAAATAACCCCCATGGGCGACGTTTGGAGGAAAACGGTGATCATGACCTCGGCAGCCTTAGTCACCCACACCTACCGTAACCTTTCGTAATCGGCCAAAATTCCATAAACGGACATCAGATTCGTGACCAACACCCTAAACCGCTCTGGTTGAAGTTTGATAGGAAAAACACGCAAAACGAAAAAGTGATCCGCGAGAGACATTGTGAGCTACTTCTGTGCGCATGTGAGAGGAAGTAGCAGCCCAATGAACCAGCTATAATGAAGGCCATCTCACCCATACCTACCGTGACCTAACGTAATCGGCCCAAATTTTAAAAAATGATGTCAGATTCATGATCGGCACCCCAAATGACCTCCTTGGGCAAAGTTTGGGTAAAAAATACTGACTCGAATTGATTTGATTGTAGAATTGGTCTCCTTCCTTGTAATTTTTTTAATTCGATATATCTAATGAAGGCAAAGACAATTTTCTTGCTTATTCCTGTTGGAGATTCTCCTATCACAAGTAATTAGGGAACAGAAAAAACTTCAATAAAAGCCCGACGGCAGCAGCACAAAAAATAGCGCGAAAAGTTATGAGCCACCGGTGGCTCATATTGTCATCAATGTGTTAAAATTTACCCTTCTTTTTAGGTGACAGAGTTTGTATTCACGGATCCTGCTACGAGGACCCGACTTCAACGAGGCAGTTCTCGTGCCACTGCCGCTTCATGTACTATGGTCGTAACTGCGAATACCAGTGGACTGTTACTGAAGCCAATATGCAGTGGATAATGGTTGGTTTCTCGTCACACCCAGGGCTTGGAGCCTTTCGTATTCACCAGCACTTCCAGCCTGCCTTTCCGGAGCACCCAAAGCTATCAAGTACTCCTCGGACACTCGTTTTCAACGGACCGAACAGCCACTTGCTATTGGGGTGAGAACTTGTTGCAGTGGGTGTGACGGGATGCGTCCATTGGCCAGATGAGGGGTCCCAGCGCGATTACCTTCACTCCGCTGAGGTTCTTGTGGAAGCATGCCATTGGGTTTAAGGGTCGGCTCCTGTTGCTACAGTGTTGTTGGATGCTTGCGCAGCCATATGTCGACGTATATCCAGCTCGTACGTACATATAATATACATGTGTATACGTATATATGTAGGTGTATACTATGTATGTGCACGTATATGCATACGTATATATATGTATATACATAGGAACAGGTTCTCACCCCAATAGCAAGTGGGTCTGTCGAAAGCGAATATCCTTTTCTTACCCGGCTCTGTCTGTAGTGGTGCTCCTTTCATCCAACATCGCGCTCCTGGCCGTAGTGTGTAGCCTGTGTTTTAAATTTATAGCCTATCCCAGGAATCAAGGAAGAATACTAACCCTTTGTATTGGATACCCCATAACCTGCCACTTACAAGCTAAAAGCTAAAAGCTAGAAAGCCTTCTTTCCTTGAAAAATAGATTTATAAGAACGTTCTGAAGAATCACTTCTCTACGTTCGCTTTCAGGAGAACGCAAACGTTATGTTTCCGGCGATATCAGTTATATGCACGTTTGTGATGCTGTTCGTGATTTACGTCGCTTGCCTTAACAAGAGGTGCAACTTTTCTTTAAAGAGTGACTATGTTTTTTTTTTGTTTTTTGAACGGGTAGTTAACTTTGATGCAACTAAAAATCCTTTTCAGCAGCGGAATAGAGGAGAGGGACGAAGAGCACGATCATCCGGAAAGCATACGAAACCGCAAGCTGAGGGTTGCCATTGAGCAGAAGATGAACATTATCCGGAAAAAGGTTGTTTACTAGTCGTTAATGTGGCCTACGCGGTGTTGGGGAGACGATCCAGGCAAAAAACCTCAACAAGTGGGCATGCCCCTCAGAGAGGCATTTGTGTACACTAAACAACGTCGTCCAGCGGAAGCTGCTCCTCCTGCTTCTGCTTTATGCATGTGATCCTATTAGGTTTATTAAGAAAACAACAAGGCACATGTTAGGCAGACAAAGATCTATCATAGGTGACACAGTCGCGCCGACTGGGAGAGCTCCTCCGTCTCGTTGTCGATCGGTGGCGGCTTGGCGTGGGAGAGGGGAAGAAGGCGGCGGTTGGGAAGGACGATGAAGAAGATCCTCTTGCTCCTCGATCAGACCCGTGGCTTTTATCCTCGAGTAGACCGCGCTTTGAAAGCCTATGAGTCAGACAAGAATTCCAAGATTCTCAAACATAACACATTAACATCTCATTCACATCGCTTACAGTACGCACAGCGCTGTGATTAAGAAGCGTAGCTCAACAACACATCAGATACTCTCTTACAAGGAGCAAGAACAACTCTGTCTCTACATTTGGGCAAGTCAACTGCTTATCATAGCTGGCTGAATAAACCGTGCTTAGACGGTCTTGCTTAAGGTTTATATGAGGCGAAATTTTAAGTAGAGATGGTGAAAGGAGGTGCATAACCTGTGAATGAAGTTGAATGCATAGCTTACTCCTAGCTATTTCGACTATCGACTATTTCTGAGCTCTTCTAACTTCTATGTATATGACGTAGCAAACCCTATTCATCTTCTAGGTGGCTTTGTTTTCTTTTGCTTTCATTTTGTCCTAATTTTGCAAATTGCAATTCTCGTTGCAAACGTAAACGAATTTGCTTACGAGGAGCCATTCTTCTATATTTTAAAAGACTGACTTTAGTTCTAGAGTCATTAAAGGTGCCACAGAAGGACGATGTGCTCTAGTTACCGAAAAAATTAAAATTATTTGATAAGGGGAACGAAATATTGCGTTGATCGAAAAGTCTTGCAACACTAGCACACCAATATTACAATACAATACAATATATAAAAACTCAGTCTAGGATATATTCCCCATCCAAGCCAAAGATCCTGCACCATCTTTTTTTCAGGCAGCCTATCAAATCTTTTCCGCCAGAATTACGAGGGCTGTGAGAGAAAGAATTCAGAAACCTCCATTTCCAGTTGACGTCGATCATCGAGCTCTCTGCCTCGAAGGTGTTGCTTCAGAGTGTTGAACAGGTGGTATTCAGAAGAGGCGAGGTCTGGAGAGTACGATGGATATGGAAGAACTTTCCAGCCTAACTCCTGCATTTTCTCGCGACTCACTTTTGCGACATGAGGACGAGCGTTGTCGCGCAGCAGGTAGACATTTTCCCGTTCTGGACGTTTTCGGCGCATGGCGTCGGCCAAGCTCTGGAGCTGGGTAGCGTAGACAGATGCTGTGACTGTGCTCTCACTATCCTGCAACTCCCAGTAAACTATGCCTTTTGAGTCCCACCAGCAACACAGAAGAAGCTTCTTTTCGTGGTGTCCACGTTCCGGTTGTCTTGGAGCCGGTTCTCCGCGTGGGAGCCATTGGCTCTTGTGGGTATGGTTAACATGAAGAACCCAGTTTTCACCACCAGCAGCAATGCCCTTCAGAAAGCCCTTTCTGTGAGGGAAGAAGCAGCGACTTAGCAACACTGATTCGGCTACCTTGTCAGAGTCCCGTAGCTCATATGGTACCCAAGACGACAAAACTTTGCGGTTCCCAAGAATCTCCAGCTGCCTCACGACGGTGCTTTGCGTACATTCAAGTGTCGCCGCCAATTCGCGAGCGGTTGAATTTGGCTTCACCTTGAAGGCTTCGCGGAAGCTGTCTTCTTCCACAACAGAGGGGCGTCCGGAACGAGGTCGATCTTCGAGAGAGATATCTCCAGCCTTGAAGCGCTGATATCAACGGGCCACTGTAGAATAGTGAATGACCTTCTCCATGAATGCAGCGCAGATGTTGGAGGCTGCAGTCCTTGCGGAATGGCCTTGCAGAAATTCGTAGTAGACGATAGGTCGTAGGATGCTGCTGCTTATCGTTGACATTGTTGCTGTATTCGTATTCGACGAGGCCTTATATGTATAGTATGCTTGGAGAAGCTTTGAGAATGTACTGTGACGTCACCACACAAGATCAATACTGTAAGAGCTTTAACAAATTTAACAGGCAGTAGCGTAAAGTGTTGCAAGACTTTTCGATCAACCTAATAGAAAAAATGTGGCATAAATCAAAATCTGTTTAGTGTGGAGTGCGCCACGCAATCTCCATTTACAACAGGATGTTTTGAAGTTAATTTAAAATTTCAGTAACTTCACGCTTTTCATAGTCTTCATTAGTGGTTCTCTTCACAAAACGCGTTCTCATCAACCGACTGCGATCTCTGGGTATGCTTTCAGAGAGACGCCGATCGTCTAGCGGCTTTGGTCATGAAACTGCAGACGCCAACAAAAGCCGAACAGCATGCGAACGTCGCCAAAGCAAGTGCTGCAGACGTGCACGGTGCGACTGCTTCCTCGTCAACGTGGAGCACTCCAGCATGAACAACGCATTTTGGCTGTACAGCGGAAATGTTAGCATCAGAGGCTGATTATATGATATTTAATAAATTGATTTTCATATCACAGTTCTTCTCGTTTAGAATGCATCGAAAACCATCTTGCAAAAATTAATACCAGTGAAAAACAAGGAGCATGGTGTGGTTTCCTTGAAACTTTCCTTGAATCGGACAAGTTTCAACGTAAAGTACTTTTATTTCTGCTGAATAATGCATTCGTTTTTTATTGCGTTAGTAAGCACTACTATATTTGATTGGTCTGTTTTCGACTTCTGATAGGTTATAAGGAATGTTCAGTCAGTGTTCGCGCACTCACGATATGAATACGTACCAATTTTTGAATATTCATTAACTTTTAGTCCTCACAAGGAGAGCCTCCAAATTGGCTGTGAGCTTTTGCGATGCAATTTTTACATGATGTAGGGTCCAGTGTGGGAGTTCATTACCGCAGTTAGTTTTTTCGGAATGGTCATCTGTAGTAGTCAAAAAAGGCGTGTGAAAGCGTGATGGACTTCGCGCTCACGTTTTCACACGCCTTTCTCGACCACAGAAGAGCATTCCGAAAAGTTAACTGCTGTTTTGGACTCCGTACATGGGATCCTACACCCTTGCACCGCAAAAGCTCACCCCAGGTTTGGAGGCTCTCCTTGTTAGAAAGAAGAAACCGTGCACCTCATTAACACCATCGGAATACTACAGTACCTTTTTTCAGAGCATAAAAGAAAGGGCTTCTCGCACATCTAGTCCTTATGGACTATAACCTAGTCTAAAGTCGGAAAGTGGATGCAATATGTAGCATCTAAAAGGAAAAGGATGATAGAAGAGAAAAACTTGTATCTGCTGGATTCCAGTAGTTTTTGGAGGATTAAGGTGGTTAGCAAGCAAACAAGATCCTAATCTACTCACATTAGGTAATCACATCCATTGAGAAAAACAGGCGTGAACGACGAACAGCCATTGTTCAGTTAGATGACTAAAGGCGTTTGAATACACCGGTATTGCTAGCCACACCATCCTAACCATGAATCCGAACCTTGAACCTTGAAGGGAGGTGGGGGGGGGGACTTCGGCACCAAACAGCAGAGACATTTCCTTTGACCACGAATGCGTGTGGCACGACCTCGATCGGCGACAGGTCTTCTCATTCCCTTTACTGGCTACTCTTTACTGGTTTCCTTTGCTGGTCCCACCTCCTGGTCCCTTCCTTGTTCCACCCCCCCCCCCTCTCATTGAGCTCCATCCACCCTTAAAGGCTCCTTCTTACTAGGCCCCTATTCTAGACCCCGCCCGATTATATAACACGACGTCGGTGAGACGTGCTCTGAATCACGACTCCCTTTACGCGATATAGGTCACACGTCTTCTGAATCAGGACGCCCTTCTCGCGACGTCGATGACATATCTTCTGTTTCTGAACGCCTGTTGAACGACGTCGGTGAAACGTCTTCTGAACCTAGATCCCTGTTGTGCGACGTCTTTGAAAGGCCTCGGGCAGACGGACAGCCGCTAACTCTTTCACATATGTTATAAAAGGATATAGTAGGATTAGAGAAAGTAAACTTTTAAAAAAGTGAAGGTGGGTGTAAAAAAATTTATTTGAATTTTATTAAATAATGAAAACAAAGTTGCCGAATACAAATATAAAGTTAGTTTCGCCACTGTCTTTAGACAAACCTTTGTGTTATGCTACTTCCATGGCTGTGAAATTAAACAAATAAGGTGTAATTGCGTAACAAAGTTTGGCGCTTTCCAGAACAAGAGGGAGGATAGTGAGAATAGCATTACTCTCTCCTAGAACAGAAGTTCTTTCTTCCTTCTTCATGCAGAGAGCAGGTAGTGCTTACATAAGGCCCACAAAAAACCTTTCAAAAACGTACTCATTATCTCAGGTGAATCGTTATGCATCAAAAAGTCGCTCAAGTGTGACGGACTGTAATCGTGGAGATCGACTATAAACAGCTCTTGTTACGATCGTTCTGTTCACTGACGTTAGTTAATCGTGTTTGAGCTGATCTAGCCCCTCTTTGGCGGCTTAGTAAACATTAACATAGACATCAAGAGCGATCAATAGATATTATTTATTTATTTATTTATTTACATATGGAGATCCTGGCAAAACTAAAACGAACAGAACACGTACTTTAAGAACCAGAACACTACGGACAAATCATATATTGTTAGGAGCAGAAGACAACAGCAGCAGTAGGCAGAAAATTATTGTAGAACATCCTGGAGATAACTGTCATCAAGTCTTTCATATTACCTTAACGATTTTGGAAAGATGTTTTTCTTCGAAATTTTTTGAAGTTCGATTCCAGCTCGGTTTGGGAAAAATGTCGACCTTATATTACTCCTTGCTTTTGGAATGTGGATCTTTATCTGACCAACTCTAGTATTTGATCAAGATGGGGAACAAAATTCCTGAAGAAGAAGATCCAACAAACCACTGATCAGCTTATAGATCATGTCTTTCCCTACGAGAAACAAGGGTGCGAAGGTTGGTCATGTGTTATTTATTGTTGTTTTTGTTTTTAAATCAACGCCAACAACTATTTTCACTCTTACTGTTTGCATTATGTTATCGGTTGTTCTTCCTTGGAATTCGCCACGCATTCTACTTTTACGATCGTGCAACAAGGCTTCCATCCCTCTTTGGTCGGCGAATTGGTGACAGACTTGTCTGAGAAGGACAATGCACTGACTTCGTCATCGGCTGGCCACCGCAAGTCATTGTTTCTGGCCAAGTACGCCTTCGAATCGCCTCCACGACATGTCGAAGGACTAGAATGCATGGGGCACCTCAAAAAGGATTTTTTAACCTTGTCCATTATCATTAATAAGCAAAAACAATACTACGTTATAATAACAAGCAAGTAGACATTAATAAAAGGTGTGAAAAGAACGATACAACGATTGTTCTTTACCTCAGATTGTAAGAACAATATGTAGAAGATGTATAAAGGAATAAGGGTTTCACCGTAACCCCTCACTAGGTAAGGACACCTTTAAATAGAATAAAAGAGAAGAAAAAACTCATCGAACTTCCTTAGTGATGAAATAGTGGTAAATATGAATGCCGCGCAGCTTAGACGAGAACGGAAGTACAACAGGCAATGTACTAATGGAAGTACAATAGTAGAATAGTAGTAGCATAAATCAATAAAGGAATCTGAAAAACGTGAACCAACTCACTAGAATAGGTAAGAGAACGAGAATAAAAACTAAATTAAATTAAATTGGCTCATTATCATTCATGAAATAAAGTATTTAATTTTGAATCACACCACCTAAATGGTGTATAATGATTAAGCTAGTGACGTATCATTCCGCTGAACAAAGTCTTACAAGGAAAATGCTAGTTGAGGAGCTATTGACATAATGATAATGTCTTCGATCACGCGCCAGAAACGCTTCCATGTATCCCTATTGCATGCCAGAGTAAACCACCTTGTTTCCTCTGCTCGCGGGAGAGCGTGTCGGTCATTCCTCACTCAGGAGAACCATACTTTATGACGCACTAAGCGCTGAGTCATACTATCAGCGCCGCCGTAGAAATTAGTCATAAAATAGGGAGAAAATGGTGGGAAAAATTAGTCATAAAAAATTAGTCACAAAAAACACCCAGACGCCTTCTACGTGCTTGGGGATTCGGAAGACGTGCCGATGACGTCCTCCAATGTGCGTGGGGGACCAGGAGACATGGATAGTCGAGGTCGCTGAACACGAATCTGAAGCTCGTTTTTGAAGTGCCGATTGCCATCAATCGATATTGATCAAATTATTGTTCAAGCGTTCCAAAACTTCAACACTGGGGGTAGGTAGTTGTGATCATACTATATAATAATTCGCTAAGAGCTATCAATCGTCGAAAACAAGGAGGAAAAATAGGGGTGGGACGGAAATTACGGGGCACGTATTAAGGGACGCGAAAATAGCGGAAAATATCCAGATGTCTTCTACGTTTCTGGTGATTCAGAGAACTGCCGAACACGTCTCTCAGCGTGCCTGGGGGATCAGATTATTCGATAGAAGGCCTTCATAGCAGAGGGAAGGAATCATTACTGGTCCATATTATCGACGGAAGGCCTTTACTGCAGATGGGAAGGCAGTCAATATCGATCGATATTATCGATTTTCCTTCAGATTTAACCAATAAGGGTGGGAGTTGAGCTAATAGTATCGATACCGATGATGAAGCTTCAACATCGCGCGAAGCGCGTAAGTGCGAGTTGTTAGAAAATTTCCTACCGAGGAAATGGTGAGTCCTCTAGTGCATTGCTGACACCCCGAGAAATCAATCTGAAATGCATTGCGGAATTGCCACTTTCAAACTTTCGGCGACATGGCGACATCGCCATCGATGTCCTTGAATATAAAATCTGCAACTCTGAGCTGAAAATCGTTTCCACGCAATCAATCGTTCACGAATTCCTCAGTTTATTTTCGATTTTTATGCCGAGTTTTTTTTTGGTCAGCAGTGCTCGTTTACCGCCGTGCTATTGAGTAGAATGCAATGTGATTTTTCTCCACTCTCGATAGGCTTCGTCATCTGGCGAAAACCAGTTTTCCGGCATAGTGTCGACCGCGACGACGGCTGGCATCTGCACGTCATATTCCGCCTACCCTCGTCCATGTTCTGGACAACTTTTCAGGACCGCTTCACTGGAAATTTTGAGCGCCTGCTGAGCTTCCCTGAACATTTTTTTCTTGACTCGGAAAATCTTTTTGAAAATTCCAATTTTGCCGAAGAGACTACTCTTCTTTCAAAATTCCCACATGTCTTCTACGTTTCTGGGGATTCAGAAGACTGCCGAACACGTCATCCAACGTGCCTGGAGGTTCAGATTATTCGGAACTTTGAAAGAAGAGTAGTTTCTTCGGCAGATGTACAGCCTCCGATAACTCCCTTCTTTGCTCGTTCCTCGGTATTCTCTGCCTTCTGGGGCGAGATTCATCAACAGCTTAACGGCTGATAAAGGCGAAAAGTACCGCTGAACCTACTGATACCGCTATTCAACAACATGCGGTGTGGTAAATTTGGGTCAAAACTCTCTGTATCGGTTACTACGTAGGTCGGTATGGTGAATCTGCAGCTATACCGGCGCTATCGTTGATGAATGTAGCCTCTATTCCCTTCTAAGCCATTCATCTTGGATCATCTTAGAACCTGTAACCCATTCTCAACCTTACAACTGCTGAAAGCTCCGTAGCACTTTAAATACATGTCCGGTACTGTAGAGGCGTACTGTCGCCAGTTATGTATGTTTCTAGTGTACACCAGCGATCTTCATGCGAGCTTAGCTACTGATCCTGTCGTGAAGATGGAGATGTATGTATGCTGACGATATAAAGATTTATGGGGCTACAACAATGTACAATGTGCAAGTGTACAATGTGCAAATCATGTACACCAATCATTATCTCAATCTATCAATTCAATGATGAACTGGGCTAACCTTGGAAGATACCTGTGAATCTTTCCAAAAGTTTCAATCTTCACCTTGGAAATCGGCCTAGCATGAGTTAAGTAGTCAAGAACTATGTGCTCCATTCTGTGCATGATGTCCGCGGCCTTGGAATTTTTCTCAATCATAAGCTAAGATTGCAAAAGTTTAGTTTTTTATTGAAGTTATTGTAAGGAGAGCGTTTTCCATTCTTTTTCTAGTTTATAGAAATATTAGATGCTATAATAAAACCATATTAGATAGTTTATATAAGTTTTATGTTATTCCAATAGTTGCGTATTGTTCGCAGGTTTGGAGTCCTTTCACAAAGAAGTTTCAAGCCGAAATTGAGAGCGTTCAGAAGACCTTCACAAAAATTTTGGGATCTATCCTAGTCCGGGGCCACTTAACTAAAATGTAGGAAATAAAATGAATTGAGACTTACCGAGCGCCTCCTAGAGAACGAGTTGGAACCTAAAAGAAGCCAAAAACGAACGAACAAACAAAAAATAAAAAATCGCCGCGGTTTGAACAGAACAGAACAGAACAGATTTATTAAGCCAAAAGTGACACAAAATATTACAAAAGTTTACAGCAAAAGATGGCTTTTTTGTTATCTTCAAAAGTGATGTCTTCGGAGATTTGAATAACGTGGAAAGTGCTCTATTCTCATGGCGAATTAGAATCTCATTTTCTGAAAAGTTGCTATATATATAGAACAAAATATTGTCTATTCTCACAAAAAAAAACTATATTGCAGTTAATTTCAGAAATATCCTTTCTCTTTAAGAAAACATTCTAACTTGTAGTTGAATGTTTTTAGTGAAGAATTGAGAATTGATACAGAAAGCTCATTCCAGGTTTTCACGATACGAGTCAAAAAAGATTCTTGAAAATTTTTTGAGCGAGGTTTTTGAGGTTGAATTCTAAGATTGTGCCCTCTTGTAATCCCGTTAAATGAGGAAAAAGTGAAGAATTCATTTTTATCAATATCCAGGTGATCATTAACAATTCTAAAAACAAGGTTTTGATCATAGATAATTCGTCTCAGTGATAAAGAAGTAGTACCGAGTTGGGCCAATCTTTCAGGGTAAGAAACTTCAAATAAACCATTCCTAATGAACACTTGTTTTGTAAATCTTTTTTGCACGCTTTCTATCTGATTGATATTACTTTGCTTTAATGGAGACCATATAGGTGTACAGTACTCCAAAATAGGTCTTACATAAATAGAAAACAGTTTGAATAATGTTGCCATATTACGAGTTTGAAATGCACGTAATATACAGTTGGACTTGGCATGAGCTGCAGCGACAGTTTTTTCGATATGTTCATCAAATGTTAGTTGGTCGGAGTACACAACTCCTAAGTCGCGAATAGAATTCGAAGTGTGCAGCTTGCAACCAGCTAGGTTGAAGGAGCAATTCTTGGGATGATGGCGCCCAATGAGCATGACAGTTGTTTTTTCTAGTGAAATGTCTAGCAGCCATTTTGAAGACCATGCCGTTACAGAATCTAGCCCTTGTTGAAGAATTTCATGATTATTTATAGAGTATAGTTTAGAATCATCTGCATAAATACTACAGTGGACACCATGAGGTAAACTGCTTGGCATATCGTTAATGTATATAAGAAACATTAGTGGACCAAGGCAGGTTCCTTGTGGTACGCCACTAGGTGTTTCGTAGCTCTCCGAAAAAGCACCATTAACCATGACTTTTTGGATTCGCTTGTATAGAAAAGATTGCAAAAATTTTAGAAGGCAGCCCTGTATTCCATATGCTTCAAGTTTTTTGCACAAAAGATCCAGAGGGATTGAGTCAAAGGCTTTAGTGTAGTCTATGTAACATACACTGACATATCCGAATGAATCAAGCACTTTCTGCCATTTTGGAATTGTACTTATAAGAGCCGTAAGAGTGGATCTTCCTTGAAGAAACCCATGTTGATATCTTGTGATTAACTGTTTAGATAATAAGTAGTTGTAAAGTTGTTTGCATATTATTCGTTCCAAAACTTTGCTAGTTGAGCATGTGAGGCAAATAGGCCTGTAATTTTCTACATTTGTTTTGTTCCCTTTTTTGAAAATAGGTTTAACGAAACTGGTTCGCCAAATTGACGGTACTTCACCATGGAGGAGAAACCTATTGAATAAAAGATTGAGAATTGGAGTGAGCCCTATTGCTGCTTTATTAAGAAAAATGTAAGGAATATTATCAGGTGAAGTAGAATTGCTGACTGGAAGCTTTTTCAACGTCCTGTAGATGTTATCACTGTTGATGTCAACAAAGTCTAGCTTAGAAAGAGTAAATGATTCACAAGATATTTCATTGTTGTCATGTCTTTTATAGACCGTTTTGAAAAATGAGGCGAATGTTTTTGCTTTTTCTTCCTCAGATTTACATAGTTCACCAGTAGAATTCAAAATTGTCCCAATACCTTTGGGCAGATTAAGTTTTTTATTAACGAACTTATAAAACATGGTATTGTTTCGACTACATGCTATTTTATCTTCATATTGCAAACTAAGTTGTGCTAAATCACGCTTGAGCTTCCTCGCGTATCGTTGGTACTTGTGTACACCTACTACGAAACGCGCATGGTATAGTCTGGAAACTTTCGCCTGAAGCTTGCGAATTTTGTTTGGATAATGATTTAGAATTGTATCGCTCATTGGTATAACAGGGACATATTGCTCTATTAGCATATTGCATTGTTGCAGGTAGACTTCATAACATTCGTCTGAAGTCTTACAGTCTTTTAGCAATTCTCTCCAGTTCACACAAATGAGATGATTACAAATAGCAGTGTAATCGGCATTCTTATAATCACGATAAACGGTTCTGGTGTTAGGCTTTGCATGGCACGAAACTAATGTAAAGGAAACTGTTCTGTGGTCTGAGGTTGAGAACGGAATAAGGACCTTAAGGTCTTGAACAATGTTAGCATTGTTTGTTAAGACTAGATCCAAAATATGTTTACAACCGTCTCGGCGGGCAAAGAGCGACGGAATGGAGGCATGCCGCGTGCTGACCGCCGGCTGACATGTCATAACTAGGATCTAACATGGTGAGGAGGGCACACCACTTTACCTGCTTTCAACCGCAACAAATGTAATTTTTTCGTTTTTTTCTTCGTGATTTTACTTGTCTAGGTCCCATGTGGTTCCGTAGAAGCCGCTCGGTAGGATTTGTAACATATAACACTTTTTACTTATGTGGCCCCCCGGACTAGGATAGATCCGAATTTTGTTTTATAGGTGTGTATCCTACACGGTTGATTTTAGAAAGTGGCCAAATTATCAAGACAGGCTAAGGCTTTTTAACCTTAAAAGCCTCCTTTGTAGTCAATTAGTTAGTTTTGTGCTTTAAATATTTAAAAGGGAATTTCGGCTTAAAGTTAGCAAGTGTTGGGCATTCTTCCCAACGATGGGTCACCAAAATATTTGTAGATCCCAAAAATTTGTAGGTGTGTATCCTTAATTTTGTCCCAAAATAAAGAGAAAGAATCGTGCAAAGTCTTCAACTTCTGCTGTTGTGCGTGTTGAGCTCTACACGAGGTTGGTAGACGGATTTATTAATTTACTGGCCAACGTTTCGGCGAGATCGCCTTCTTCAGAGCCTGAAATTGAGAGTCGATCATGGCGTCTTCAACTTCATTTTCGGATCTATCCTAGTCCGGGGGGCCACATACCTAAAAAGTAGGTAACAAAATAAACTGAGGCTTACCGAGCGGCTCCTAGAGAACGAGTTTGAACCTAAAAGAAACCAAAGACGAACGAACAAACAAAAAAAATAAAAAATCGCCGCGGTTTACAACCGTTTCGGCGGGCAACGAGCAACGGAATGGAGGCATGCCGCGTGCTGACCGCCGGCTGACATGTCATAACCAGGATCTAACATGGTGTGGAGGGCGCATACCGCGTGCTGACCGCCGCCTGACATATTATAACCAGGATTTAACATGGTGAGGAGGGCACACAACTTTTCCTGCTTTCAACCGCAACAAATGTAATTTTTTCGTTGTTTTCTTCGAGATTTTACTTGTCTAGGTCCCATGTGGTTCCGTAGAGGCCACTCGGTAAGTCTCAAGTAGATTTGTTACGTATAACACTTTTTACTTATGTGGCCCCCCCGGACTAGGATAGATTCTCATTTTCTTTCGTGGTGCTATGGTTATTTTATCCTAGTCTCTTAGAAGCACTAAATCCGGATATTTTTAAAATGAGGTTGAAGAAAATTGATTCGCAAACAACGCTGCACATTGTTGACATCACCCTGAGGCATCGTTTTGTTTTCTATTTCACTGAATTTCTCACTTTGTTGTTCTTGATCCAGTTCTATATTGACTCCTGCTTTTTTTATTGTTACCTTGCTTAGCTTCAATAGTTTTTCCCGCGTTTTTTTCTTGCTCAGTTCTTAACTAATGCCTCCCAGAAAGCTTCTCACATTTATTTTATTTTCACGCGTTCCCCAAAGCAGCAGTTATTGGCAACTGATGAAGTCGACACACCTACTAAGTTGATATCCGATGTCGTTATCCTCAGGCGACTTGCAGTGTTGGTGGTTCATTCAGTTTCCCACTGTTTCCCACTGTTCCGGCCAGTTCAGAACTGTTTCGTTAAATCATAACTGGGTTGTTAAGCAGATGTCTCTTCCGGACTCTTCAATATCGTGCCGAGTTTGAAGTTTTCATGTTGAGGTTTTCACTTTACCTCACTTCGCTTCGTTTCTCACATTGTTTATAGTGCAGATAAATAAATAAATAAATAAATAAATAGGCTAAACAAGTTCTACTCGGTTATGAAAGGCCTAGACAGTGTTCCGACGGATTCGAAAGTTGTGATGACGTGTATGCGAGCTCAAGCAGCGCCTCTCGCATCTGCGTCATACGTGTGTAATGCTGTTCATCCTACGCTTAATCCAGCAGAAAAATGAACATAATTTCGACTGCAGATCTACGAGTCATATGTTTTAAGATTGGGGCCCTACAATAAGCTGAAGTATCATATTTAATTTGATGCGCCATCCATCGGATTGTTATGACTATCTAGTCCTCTAATGAGAGGAAGACTTCAGACGCTCATGGGAGACCTAGGTAGCTCGAAGAAGCCTGGAGTGTTGATCACAAAAATAGGTTAGTATTGCAAAATGCACCTCTTAAACGGGTTGTTTAAGGTGCTGGTCTGGATGTGATGTCTGGCGTTCGATCAAAAAGCGCCGGTGGTGTAATGGCGTAGAGCACTCCCGTCCGATCAGCGGGAAGTGCGGGTTCGAGTCCCGCCTGGCGCTAGAGTTTTAAGGAAGATATCACTGTAACAACGGACAACCTCGATACCAGCCACTTGAGGCTCAAAGCAAACTGACTTGAAAGTGAGGTCTAATTTTAAAATTTCGATTGATTACGGAGGGTTACTGTAGATGTTGAATCAAAGTGTAGTCCTCTTACCTGAGAGAAGCCGACTGCCGCTTTCAGTAGAACATAGTGTAAAATTGCTCCATCCACATAAGCCAGACTGGAAATTCGGACAAATTTTCTACACACATACCTACCGTAACCAGCTGTAATCAGTCGGAGTTCTAAAAACAGTCCTTAGTAAGTGGCCACCGCCTTAAATAACCTCATTGGGCGAAGTTTTGTCGAAATTGATGAAAATGACGGTGTTGACCTGTTGATATTCACTGTGTCGGCAGCCAATTGTCTACATGGACGCGTGTTGAGCTGCCTCCTATCAGCGCAGTGTAATCAAAGGATAATGGACGGCGTTACTTAAACCCTTTGGGACGCGCCACGCATTCTACTTCTACTTGTTATCGTGGAGGCGATTTGAATGCGTGTTTGGCCATAAAATGAATTGCGCTGGCCAGCCGATGAACAAGGCAGCGCTTTATCCTTCCCAGACAAGTCTGGTTCCAACTCATCGACCCCTGAGAGTAGGAAGGCTAGGTTGGCCTGGGCGGAAAATCCGAACCAAGAACCTTGTATCGGTTTTGCGCGACAGCCGGCACCTCCTCCGATTGCGCTACAGGTGCCCGTTAGCTATATATAACACGATTTTCCACCCAGAAAGTGAACAACTTTTGAAGATAAATGTTCAAAAAATTACATTCCTCTTCGAAATTTGTTCACATTTTGCAAGTCCGATAGGGGGGATGCGTACTTTTCAAGGAAAAAATTTCAAAAACGTCCTGTTTTTGCTAGGGAACAACAGACTTTCCGGAGAGATTGACCTTGCTATGTATTTTCTATTAGGTTGACAACTAATTTCGTGGACTCTCAAGCGCCTTCAACAAAAGTGTTCATAAACAAATAACAAATAACAGTTTTCAAACAAAGTAAGATCTGCTGGAACGCCGGACTGCTTCCCATTTATCAGCTACCTGGCCCATCCCACAGCTGTAGAATTCCTGTGCTTTTGAAGCCAAGAATCCTTGGAGGTGCATTTTGACATGGTCCACATCAATAAATCGTCCTCCAACCAAGAAGTGCTGCAACGAGCTATAAAGGTGCTAGTCATTTGGCGCACAACCTGTGCTGTAAGGTGGGTGAGTTGGACGCTCCCAGCTGAGGTCTTCGATTTCTTGAAGCTTCCGATTCACGACGTGTGATCTGGCGTTATCTTGCTGATAGATAATTCCGCTCCTGAAAATCTGTCCGAACCGATTCCAGCGGAGTTCAGCCTGGGCGCGGCTAGGTTGAGAAGACTAGATCACAGCATTAATGCTGGAACCGTTCTTGACGAGCTCGCAGAAGTTAACACCTTCTTCACATCACCAAACGGAGAGAACGTAGCTAACCGGACGCCTCAAAAAATAGCAGACCTTGACGGGGAGCGTCAAACTCATACACCTTACAGCCCAGACCTTGCCCCGAGTGACCACCACATCTTTAGTTCGGTGCAGTACTTCTTGGCTGGAAGACGATTTAATAATGTGGACCGGGTCAAAATGCACCTCCAAAGATTCTTGGACTTGAAAGCACAACAATTCTATGGCCATGGGATATACCAACTACCTGATATATGGGAAGCACTTCTGCGTTCTGAAAGATCTTATTTTAATTAATGATTGCCATTAGCTAATTGTTAATAAATACTTTTGGTGAAGATTCTTGAGAGTCCACGAAATTAGTTGCCAACCTAATACAAGGAGTAGTCGAATGCATCCAATGTCGCTTCGCAAAAACGAGCCCAAAACGAGGAACTGTCGGATTTGAGGTGGATACATACTTTTTAACCGCATTAAACAGTGAGAGCCTTCACAGTTTCTCGTTGCGGTACAAATAACACTCATAGCCTCCTCGTTGTCTACAAACTGATCTAGGAAGCTCTACTTGTTCCTAAAAATTTGAGGTGTTGTAATATAATAGAAAAAATGGAGCACGTAGCGCGATCAGGGGCGACGTCTATGCGTATTTCGCATTCGTTACCAGTTTCCATTCAAAGCTACTCTCTAAGTTTTGCCCTCTTCAAATGGCGAAGTTTTGTGGAAACATAGCCGAATCAAATCTGGTCCATACTAGAAGGATGAGTGGAAATCACGTTCCAGCCACGTGGTGGCAGCTAGAAAATAGAGGTCAAAACGCGATTATTTTCGGGCCAATGAACACGCGCTGCCGAAAAATTACTAGCCACCTGTTGACCGTACATACCGTGATCTTTGTTCGATGTCAGATTCAGACGTTTACAGATAAAATTCGAACATTTCAATAATACCACATCATTTCTGATAGTCATATCTTTAGAATTCTACTGTGGCGTAGGTTTAGCATGCTGCTGACGAAAACTCGGGCCAGGTTTTATTTATTTATTTATCTATTTATTTATTTATTTAGTATACTACATAAGGTGGGCGCGTGTAGCGAAGTCGGAGGAGGCGCGACTGCCGCGTGCACCCGATACCAGGTTCCTGGTTCGGATTTCCCGCCCAGGCCAACCAAGCCTTCCATCCCTCCGGGGTCGGTGAATTGGTACCAGACTTGTCTGGGAAGGATAGAGCGCTGACTTGTTCATCGGCTGGCCACCGTAAGTCATTGTATGGCCAAATACGCATTCATGTCGCCTACACGACATCCAGTAGAAGTAGAATGCGCTGGCGCATCCCAGAAGGGATTGAGTAACGCCGTCCTTTATCCTTTATCCTTTTACTACATAAGGTAGACGTCAGATAAAAACAATACCATCACTCAACACATCCTACTAGCAGTATAGAAATTGGCAACTAGCTTTACGTTAAGGAATCAGGCAGGTTAATCTAAATACTACACTTTTCAGAAAATTGATATGTAGCAGTAGTGCTTTCGAAACTTTTTCGAATGTTTGAATGATTTCGAACGCCCGAAAAATTGGAAAATTCGAATTCGAATTTATGCGAAAAAGCGGGTTCTTATAAATATTCGAATTCAAGTACATCCGAAAAACGCGATTTTGTGAATAATCAAGTTCAATTTCGAATAAAAATTGATCGAATACCTATTCAAATAAGTCATTCAAGCACCGTTGTTACATAATGAATGAACATAGAGCCTGCTCTGCAAATGAATGAGTTAGGCCTTGGGCCTTTTTTTGGAGGGACGCACGAGATTTTCACGCATCTAGTACTAGTTGTTGAGCGGTCAATTTTTCTCTCAAAATTTCGAGCTGTTCGTTTCTGACGTTCCACTCATCATTTTGAAAATAGCAAAGCATCCTTCGGCTTTCGATGAGGTACCAGAAAATGCTATTCAAGACCACGGTTTCTGTAATTCGATTCACACCATGTGTCGTGACGTTCGCCACGCTCCATCACGACTCTTCAAGGGCACACACGCTGGGAGGCACACTGGTCCCGCCGCGCAGGGCATACGGTCGCGCGCACGCGCCGCAACGCACTATGGACGCCTTCCCGCGCGCACCGGACAGCCTTCGGCTTCGTCGTCGCTCCGAGCGGTCGGTCCGCTCTCCGCTCCGGCACTCCATCGTCAGCGCAGTGTCCACACCATCAGGACTCGACTCGACAGGCCGCGCAGGACTCCAGGACGACCAGGACAAGACGCGCAGTGTCGACTACAGAGGTCACCGCAGAGACCGACCGAGCCACCGCCCTCGTGAGCGCAGGCTCCAGGGTAGGAGCGAGGAAGGATCTGCGGCTTGCGCTTGGGGCTGACCCGTAGGTAAGCTGGCGGGGCTCAGCCTTGACTTGTAGGCATTGTGTTCCATATTGATGTATTGTCTATATGTTGGGTTGATATGAAGTATAATGTCTGATGCGCACTGTCGTGTAACTCGAGAGCGGGGGAAGGTTTATTCTGAGCGCAGTGACAATACCGCAGAAGGTCGGCTGGTTCAATTGTATCACGCGAGTGATGTGAAGATGGGCGAGAGTCGTCGGGGGCCAGCGTAGGTGCAGTCCCGGGAAAGGTCCTAAATAACATCCGCATTGGTATGAGGTGTGCTAAGTCGGGGCAATAAGGGCCACACCCTCACGTGGCAGGTTAGGTAAGAGCTGGCGCGCATAGGTAAGACCTCGACACCGGTTGTGCCTCACACGTGGCCTCGGGCTGAGGGCCGCATGAGTTCCACCACCGATGCAGCGGACTCACCCGGGGCACGACACCATGGTAAACCCAGTCTTTCGTCCTAACAGATAGATGGGTTGGTAACATGCATACCTGGGAAGGAAAAACACTAACTTTTGCAGTAGCTGACCGCTGCTCTCTATTATATATTCCAAACATTAAGCGCTAAAAAGATAAAGGTCGGCTTTGTTGCAGTTGTACTCTGAGCAAATGTCTCATACGATACCTAACAAATTTGAAGTGCATGGCGCATTCCGAGAAATAATCACATCGAAGGTAAGGAGCACCCAACAGTGGTATAAAAATTATGTTACAAATTTTGCTTTTTAAGAAAAAATGAAACAAATCGCGCATGTAGCGCAGTCGGATAAAACTGTCACGTGACCCAAACCCAAGTTTTTGGTTCGGATTTCCCTCCCAGGCTAACGAAGGCTTCCATTCCTCCGGGGTCGTTGAATTGCAACCAGACTTGTCTGGGAATTGTAAAGTGCTGTCTTGTTCATCGGCTGGCCAGCGCTAGTCATTCTATTGCCCAATACAAATCCATTCAAATAGCCTGTTAGACATTCCATAGAAGTAGAATGCGTGGCGCATCCGAAACGAACAGAGCAACGCCTTTCCCTATCATTCTTCATTTTATGAAAAATCGAAAAAATAATAATGGACATCTAATGAGACCCGTAATGGAACGCAGACCTTTGCTGTATTGTCGGTATATAGATGACTGTTTCATCGTATGTCCCACGCAGAGCGAAATGGATGCCTGCTTCGAGTTGCTTAACCATCAGGCTGAGCATATTAAGCTCACAAGGGAGAAACCGACAAGTCACTGGTTGCCGTTCCTCAACGTGGAAATTCGTCTCTCTAGGAACACCTTCCAAACTAGGTGGTACCGGAAGCCCAGCAACAAGAACATCATTGTGCACTATCGTTCCGCACACCCAGATAGTACTAAGAGGGCCATTGTCCGGAATATGTTCCAAACAGCTGCTCTGGTGTCCTCGAATAGCGAGTTCAAGTCCTCATCTAGGGAGATGGCATCTCGCATTGCCTTATCCAACGGGTATGTTGCCCACAACATGCCCAAAGGCCGTCAACCACGGGCACCAGCACGAATACAAAGGGCACAATTGCGTGGTCAAATCGCCTTCACGGTACCTTTTATCTCGGACGCTCTCAGTGCTCAAGTACGGGAATGCGTTCGTAAGGCTGACCTGGGTGACATCGTTAGGGTCGTTGAGGTGCCTCCGGCTAACCTCAAGGCGCAACTGGTGAGGAACCGTCTTTATGACTGCGCTTGTGAAACGCCCTCCTGCGTGGTCTGCCCATTCGGCAGGGAAGGCGACTGTAGGGTTTCAGGAACAGTATACCTCATAACTTGCATTGAATGCAAGGAGGAATACGTTGGTGAGACGGGCAGACCACTTTGGGTAAGGGTGAAGGAGCATGTGGATGGGCTCAACAGGTGCAAAGTCGCCACACCCTTGGGGGAGCACAGGCTGCGAAGTCATAGTGGCGCAGTGGTTGGAGTGGCGGTGACGATCCTGGCTCGCGAGGTCGACATCGCAGCGCGCAAGGCCTTGGAGGCGCTGTGGATTGCGTTCAAGAACCCCGCAATCAATAGGAAGGAGGAACGGGTGGCCATAACCCAGGAGTTGGCTCCATTTGCCGACCTCTGTGGGCTTGACCCCGGGGGGCGCCAGCCGGAAGGTCGCTGAGGGGCTGACCCGAAGGGAGGACCTCATTCACCCACATTTATCTCCATCTGAAGGGTGACTCCACAGCCTTCGGCTGTTTACATAAGGTCAGTTGGGCTGTCTCCCTCGTGGTTCGTCTCTTTCTCCCATTAGCTTTTGAGATGGCTGAAACTTGAAATGACTCTTGGACGGGTAATTTCTCTAACTCCCCTTGTCTTTTCCAGGCTCTGAAGAAGGCGGTTACGCCGAAACGTAAGCCGAATAAACGTTCGATATCAATCTTGGCACGACAGCTCGACGACTACCTGCCATACTGTTCTAAGACATGCCGAGATTCAAGGACAGTCGCACATGGAATATCTTACGTGACGTACCAGCAACGTATTCGCGACTGGTGATGGAGGCCTTGTCTCTAAGACAGAAAATTGTCTTAGCCAGACAAGGCACCCACTTTCTCAAGCGGTGCCTGCAACACGGCGTGATTCCTCGGTTCATTCGCGGAAAGGAATTGCACAAGTTATGCGGCCACACAGTGGACGACAAGCAGATTAAGAAGATTGAACTGCATATCTTGAGGATGGCGATTAGGAGCAAGCAGAACGATGTGTATAGACTGTTAAACAAGTGTGTGTCGAAAGAGGTATGCTGTGAACGTTTTCTGCCTACCGTCCTTTGGAAGAGAATCGTGGGTGAGTCGAGAGGAGTTTGTGATCTTATCCGTTCTAGAGTTAAAGTAAAGTTGCAGCGAAAGTTTCAGGAGTTAATGGGTGGAAAGAGCAACCGCGGGCAGGGCAACCCCTCGACCCATATCACCTCTTCTGTCCTCGGCCAGGGTGAGGGTGATGAGTGCTCCCAGAGGGTCACTGTCCTAGGCGATGTCTCTCTGTCGCGCGAGGCACTTGCTGCACTGGAGATGGGCCCCAGTTTCGCTCCTAGTCAGCGCTTGTCGCATGGCGTAGCGCGTAAGTTCGTAGGCAGCCTGCAGAGGCTACGTGATCAATTGCGCTGCAAGGCAAAAATCGATGCGCAAGGCGATCAGCTGGGTACCGCAAACATCGCGGCAATTCCGCCCCCGCCTTTCCCTAGTTCGTTTCTCTGTGCGCAGGTGCCAAACTGGGCGATCGATAAGAAGTTCCGCATATTGGCCACCTCCTTACTCACAGTTCTGCAGAGAAACATGGCAGGGCGGATGACTCCAAATCTCACAGCTGATCAGCGTAGAGGTCTGAGGGAGATCCGGAACTTGACGGCTTCAGGAGCAATTAAAGTGGGCGTTAGTGATAAGGGAGGCGAGTTTGTGGTGCTACCACAAGAACTTGATAGGAGTATTACCATACTCCACCTCCGGGACAGCACCGTCTACTGTCAGTCCACTCCTGAAGAATTTAGTAAACAGTTCCGCCGTCTAAACCGAAAGTGGGTTGAGGTTGCAAAGTCAGCAAACCTCCCTAGAAACATTACAGCGCGGCTGAAGTGTGAGCATCCCGTCTGCCCGGTCTTGTATGTTCTTATCAAGACCCATAAGTTGCCACCAGGTGGTGCCCTTAGCGACCCTTCGCTGTATAAGGTGAGGCCTATCATAAGTGGCATTGGTGGTCCTGCAGACCGTATATCTTGGCTGCTGAACTTGGTTCTTACGCAGCTGCTACGGTTCATTCCAGCTCACCTTCCTAACACCAGCGCCCTTTTGGATAAGCTCCGGGAGACTAATGTAGAAGACACCTGCGTGATGGAGTCGTTTGACGTCACGTCGTTGTACACAAATGTCTCCAAAGGCGATGCCATGCAAGCGGTACACGAGATCCTTGTTGAGCATGAGGTCCATCTGGCCCTTTTTGGACTCAACATTGCCCAAATAATGGTGCTCATAGATGAGTGCCTTCAGTGCAACATATTCAAGTGGTCCAAACAGTACTACAGGCAGGTTAGAGGCCTAGCTATGGGTCAACGCTTGGCTCCGGTGCTAGCTATAGCGTACATGTCAAAAATAGAGAGACCCGTAATGGAACGCAGACCTTTGCTGTATTGTCGGTATATAGATGACTGTTTCATCGTATGTCCCACGCAGAGCGAAATGGATGCCTGCTTCGAGTTGCTTAACCATCAGGCTGAGCATATTAAGCTCACAAGGGAGAAACCGACAAGTCACTGGTTGCCGTTCCTCAACGTGGAAATTCGTCTCTCTAGGAACACCTTCCAAACTAGGTGGTACCGGAAGCCCAGCAACAAGAACATCATTGTGCACTATCGTTCCGCACACCCAGATAGTACTAAGAGGGCCATTGTCCGGAATATGTTCCAAACAGCTGCTCTGGTGTCCTCGAATAGCGAGTTCAAGTCCTCATCTAGGGAGATGGCATCTCGCATTGCCTTATCCAACGGGTATGTTGCCCACAACATGCCCAAAGGCCGTCAACCACGGGCACCAGCACGAATACAAAGGGCACAATTGCGTGGTCAAATCGCCTTCACGGTACCTTTTATCTCGGACGCTCTCAGTGCTCAAGTACGGGAATGCGTTCGTAAGGCTGACCTGGGTGACATCGTTAGGGTCGTTGAGGTGCCTCCGGCTAACCTCAAGGCGCAACTGGTGAGGAACCGTCTTTATGACTGCGCTTGTGAAACGCCCTCCTGCGTGGTCTGCCCATTCGGCAGGGAAGGCGACTGTAGGGTTTCAGGAACAGTATACCTCATAACTTGCATTGAATGCAAGGAGGAATACGTTGGTGAGACGGGCAGACCACTTTGGGTAAGGGTGAAGGAGCATGTGGATGGGCTCAACAGGTGCAAAGTCGCCACACCCTTGGGGGAGCACAGGCTGCGAAGTCATAGTGGCGCAGTGGTTGGAGTGGCGGTGACGATCCTGGCTCGCGAGGTCGACATCGCAGCGCGCAAGGCCTTGGAGGCGCTGTGGATTGCGTTCAAGAACCCCGCAATCAATAGGAAGGAGGAACGGGTGGCCATAACCCAGGAGTTGGCTCCATTTGCCGACCTCTGTGGGCTTGACCCCGGGGGGCGCCAGCCGGAAGGTCGCTGAGGGGCTGACCCGAAGGGAGGACCTCATTCACCCACATTTATCTCCATCTGAAGGGTGACTCCACAGCCTTCGGCTGTTTACATAAGGTCAGTTGGGCTGTCTCCCTCGTGGTTCGTCTCTTTCTCCCATTAGCTTTTGAGATGGCTGAAACTTGAAATGACTCTTGGACGGGTAATTTCTCTAACTCCCCTTGTCTTTTCCAGGCTCTGAAGAAGGCGGTTACGCCGAAACGTAAGCCGAATAAACGTTCGATATCAATCTTGGCACGACAGCTCGACGACTACCTGCCATACTGTTATAATGGACATCGCTACCCAATCTGTTTTAGAACACGCCACGTTTCAGTGGTCCACGTGTAGTCTTGTCACAGAACACGAGCACGAACACTTGAGCACTTTACCCCAAACTTGGGTAATTAAACCATTTTAAACGGAAAATTAATCATAAAAGAGAACAACCCCGCACCCCCCCCCCCCCCCCACCACCACTCCCAGAGAAGCAATTTAAGCGCAGCACATAGCCCTACGACTCAAGAGGAGGAAAAAATGCTCCGACGAATGCGCTTGCCGCTTTTCAAAAAAAAAAGAACAAACCTAACTACTACAACCTAACAACCAAAAACTTGATCACAACGTCGCGGTCCATCCGCAATACCACGTATTCTACTTCTAGTTTGAAGGCATATGTGACATATACAAACACTTTGACGTGTACAGCCGATACAGGTAGCAGCGATTCCTCTCTCTCTCTCTCTCTCTCTCTCTCTCTCTCTCTCTCTAAGGCATAAGTTACATTTCGTCGCCCTTCCCCAGTCACAGCGACCCGTCACCGACAATCTGTACCGACAAGACGAATGCTGTGCCAATAAGTTGGCTCCAAAAATATTCATAAAGCTCCTCATTGACCAAGGCAGGAGCTAAACCTAGAACCGATTCTGGGAGCATAAGAGAGATTTCGACCAGAACAACTTGGGCCTCGTTTATGCTTCGACGCTGAGCGACGCGACGCCATGTATGGTGTCCACATTGATTGAGCGACCGTCGCCATCGCTTCGCTCGAAATACAAACGAGGCCTTAAAGCATAAGGATAACACAGGACGGAGTTAGTTACCATTTATGCGCCCCACATTCAACTTCTGCGCGATGTGGAGGCGATTTGAATTACTTTTTGGTTTATGCAATGACTAGCGGTGGCCAGTCGATGCACAAGTCAGTGTTTTACCCTTCCAAGACGAGTACGGTGCCAATTCAGCAGCGGGGAATTCAGCGGCGTTTGTTGGCCTAGGCAGAAAATCCGAGCCAGGAACCTGGAATCGGACGGACACGATAGCCAGCGCCCCCTCCGACTGCGCCACCACGCATTACACTGACAAAATTTTGTAGAACGAAATTTCTTCCTGTGCTGCAACATGTGCGATAATCCGCAATAGGAATAAGGTATAAAGGATAACGGATGGCGCTATTCAGTTCCTCTAGGGATGCGCCATGCATTCTACTTCTACAAGATGTCGTAGAGGCGACTGATATGCGAATTTGGTCTGTACATTGACTTGTGGTGGCCAGCCGTTGAAGAAGTCAGCGCTTTATCCTCCCATACAAGTCTGTTACCAATTCGACGACCCTGGAGGGATGGAAAGCTTGGTTAATGTGGGCGGAAACAACCACATGTTTATCTAGTAGACGTAGTATACAAAATGAATGCAATAATAAACGTCATCCATTGCCCTTTGCTTGTTTACCCTCCATCTCCAGCAGCAACAAAAATGATATCAGCTATCAGTTAAGAGTAGAAATTGGCGCCAAACCCAGTAAACAACAGGATTCGATTGGAAGGTGTGGTCCAATGCAGCGACACCAACTGAATCACCAGAGATCGGTCGCTTCAGCCCTGCTAACCAGCAATGGCGATTTTCGGCTATTTTTGCACGACGTCGCGCGTGAACTGGGAGGTTTTCAGGCTGGAGCGATGACGACGTTGTATTGTTCGGAGCGGCTCGCATGACACAGAACCGGTAGCCCTCGCCGCCGACCCTCCACAGTTGCGGCGGCGCATCAACTGACTACCACCTCCCTACCTCCGACCTCCGACCCTCGTGATTTCCAGCGTAGATTTTTTATTGCACTTTCATTTTGGAATTTCTTCTTCAATTTTGCTCATAATTTCTTTTTCTCATAGTTTTTTAATAAATAAATAAATAAATAAATAACTTCCTTGAATGCTGTTGAATGCTTTACAGGGAGATCTATTAAAGAATAAAGGGTAAAGAACGACGTTAATCAATCTTTTTTGGATACGCCAAGCATTCTACTTCATGGTGGCAGTTTGAATGCGTGTTTGGCCGAAAATATGATCTGAGATGACTAGTCGACGAAAGATTTAGTATTTCTTTAGGCGAGTAATAGCACAGTCGGAGGAGGTGCCAGTTGTCGCTCGCACCCAACCCCATGGTTCAGATTTCCCATCCAGACCAACCAAACCATTCATTCAGCCCGACCAAACCTTCCTTTTTGTGCCATGAATTTGATACCACGCTCGTCTGGAAGGACTAGAACACTGACTCGTCCATCGTCTGTCCATCGCAAGTCATTGCCTGGTCAAATCCGCATTCAAATCGCCTCGATGATATCCCGTAGAAGTAGAATGCGTGGCACTTCCTAAAAGAAATTTATACACTTCGTTCTTGATCCTTTATCCTTATCATTACATCGCACCTAGAAGGAACTGTAAATGTTTATTAAATTGTGAATCAGAAAGATTATTATTCGCACCAGATGGACATGGTATAATTTTTTAATGATGTTAATCTTAAAATATACTGTTGAGCATTTTACGATGGTTTTTTCAACCAATCTTTCAACTTCGACCTTTCTTCTTTCACTTCTAGTTTTCTTCCTCTTTCTCTCCTTGTCGTTCTTTTTCTTTTTCTCCTCCTTCTCATTCTTAATCTTCTTGTTATTCTTATTCATCTTCTTGTTCCTCTTATTACTCTTCTTGTCCTTGTTCTGATTCTCCTTCTTCTCCTTCTCCCTCTTCGTCCTCTTTTTCCTCTTGCTCATCTGTTCCTTCTTCCTCTTCCTTCACTACCACAAGTGCGTACCTTTTCCTCAACCTTATGAAATCCTCTGTTTCTATTCGTATTCCAAGCTTTATTCTAACCATGAAGCAATCAAGGAATACACTCGGAGAACTGGTCCTTAGCTCATCACTTGCCTAATGCATTGGTTAAGAATCTGTATACGGTTTCCTGGAGGGAACTGTAGAACCTTTGACGGACTTCGCTAGGCAACCTCATTCATTTTGACGTAGTCCCACAGCTCGATTTCTTTCTCAACATCCAGCCTTTGCATAAATTTGTTTCCCATAAGGGTAGTTAACCCTCCCCCTTTTCCCAGTCAACGTTTACATATTTGGAGGAATTCCCAGGAATCACTTAGGGTTTTCAGCTCTGTCAAGGACTGGGAGCACAACGCGGCCAACTTAGGTGACACCACCGCCTTTGCAGAGATATTTTTGCGACTTTTACTATTATTATTTTATGAGCTTTACAAACTGACCCGTCACCTAAACTGCAAACCTCAGCTTCACATCGCAATTGTTAGCGTTTTTGGTCTATTAACACTAACGTCGGAGAAGATGAAAACGCCATTCTTACGAGGTCGTTCTGCAAGAGATCGTGTAGCCTAACCGAAGTTTTTAAGAGCATGGCATTCAGCCAGCTGCCATGACTTCACACTCTTAGTAGTATTAACCAGTTCCCCTAAGGTATGGGCCCGTGTAGCGCGGTTGGAGGAGGTGCCGGCTGTCGCGCGCCCCTGATTCCAGGTTGCAGGTTCGGATTCCCCGCCCAGGCCAACCAAGCCTTCCATTCCTTCGGAGTCGGTGAATTGGTACCAGACTTGTCTTGAAGGACAACGGGCCACCTTGAACGTTGGCTGGCCACCGCAAGTCATTACATAGCCAAATACGTATTCAATTCGCCTCAACGATATCTCGTAGAATTAGAATGCGTGGCGCATCCGTAAAGGGGTTGAGTAGCGCTATCCTTTATCCACTATCCCTTAAGATTGTTCGTCAATGGATAGGTAACTTGTGGCACCTGCTATTCAGATACTTTTCTTCGCCATATTTCTGTTCCTTTATCTCATCACCGGGCCCGTGTAGCGCATTGGAGGAAGCGCCGACTGTCGCCTGCACCCGATACCAGGTTCCTGGTTCGGATTTCCCGCCCAGGCCAACCAAGCCTTCCATCCATCCGGGATCGGTGAATTGGTACCAGACTTGTCTGGTATGGATAAAGCGCTGATTTGTTCATCGTCTGGCCCCCACAAGTCATTGTGTGGCCAAAGTCGCATTCAAGTCGTCCCCGCGACATCTCGTAGAAGTAGAATGCGTGGCCCATCCCAAAAGGGATTGAGTAACGCCGTCCTTTATCCTTATCCTTATCGCAGCACCACATCGGATCAAGTGTGGAATGGATCCATTACACATTCAGAGCCCAGAATTCTGAACGAAACCGGCGGCGAATTTTACCACAGATTTTGCTTACGGCCTCTTACCGGAAATCTATCGTCAATTCTGGTTCCTGAAGATGTGTGCGGTTAGAATTGGTAACGAGAAAAGACTGCCCACATTGGGCCAGAAATTAGCAGTGGTAGTGGTTTTAGCGGTAACGTGCCTCAACGATACCCTTTAGAAGTCGAGTGAGTGGCTCAATCCAGAAAAAACTGTTCAACGCCATGCTTTGTCGCCTTTTCTTTGGTTTCGTTTTGGTCTGAAGTGTAGTAGTCATACGTAGCTGGCTGGCGTCGTCGTGTCAACAGACCGGCGGTGTTCCCTTCAAAGAGCGATCGCGTTGGACTTTCTGAGGTCTCCCAACAGGTCTGTTTCCCTGCCTGTCCTTCGCTTTCCTTCACGCAATACCTGACGGTGTTCTACAGCTCCTGCTGTTTTACGACGAATCATCCGCTCTCCATTTGGGCTATTGAGTCGGGAGCAAGTGGAACAGCTCCAACCGTAAACAAGTGGTTAGCCGCTCATCTCTCAGGAAATTCTCCCGTCCGGGGCTAGTTCCCCGGGTTACCCATGAATCTATGATTCATCGACATTCAGGTTCATCGAGTAGGTCTCGAGAAGCTATGCTTGTCGCCTGTCATGTGAGTTCGGGACGAACACTGTAATGTTAAAGCGCGTACGGTGTCAAGCGAAGGCGAAGGGGAAGGGCTGTAAACTGGTGCGAAACTTGATCGTATAATGAGGCCTCAATTCTTGGCGTACCCTACGCACGACGACGACGACTACGTCATCTGCATTGATCCCTTCTTTGCGGCGTGATGATTCCATAACTCGTTATTCATTCCGCTTGCTTCTGTATTCCTTCGCGCCTTGCTGTTGGCACGTCAACAAGAAACAGTACAATTTTCTCGTTAAATTCGACTTGAATTTTGATGACTTAGCGCTTGTTTTAAAGAGCAGGAAGGCAGCCACTTTTTTCTGCCAAAAAGAAGAGATTGGGCCATGCACTCCTCCAAGATCGTCGCGATTTTTAGTCGATTGCTAGCTAAATTTCTGTTTGCACGGAGTTTCACAACTGTAAACGATAAAACAATAACACTTGAAAGGAACGCACACATCCTCACTTTGATGCTTTATGTGAGCAGTCAGCAATTACACTACAAATAAATTGCAACGAGCTAATCGAGTGCATGGCGTAAGCTCTTCTTTCAATACACCATTTCCCTTGTTGTGCTTTAAAACAAATTCAAATTTGAAAGGATAAAGGACGGCGTTACGCAATCTCTTTTGGGATGCGCCACGCATTCTATTATACTTCTACGAGATACCGTGGAGGCGATTTTGAATGCGTATTTGGCTCTACAATGACTTGCAGTGGCCAGCCGATGAACAAGTCAGTTCTTTATCCTTCCCAGACAAATCTGATACCAGTTCACCGACCCCGGAGGGATGGAAGGCTTGGTTGGCCTGGGCGGGAAATCCGAACCAGGAACCTGGTATCGGGTGCAGGCGACAGTCGGCGCCTCCTCCGACTGCGCTACACGCGCCCAAGTATTAAATTTGTTAGTTTCAAATTCAAAGAAAGTTATTCCAACTCTTTCTGCTTTTTCCCGTCTTTCAATGCAACTAATGACTACTGGCTAGTTGCGCTTTAGAGCAAATTTTAATTCGTTTTTTTTTTTGATTATTACACTCACTTGGGTATCTTATCTAAAACACTCTAAAAAGATTATACCATAGGCACTAGTTAAAAGTTCCGACTCCACCGACAAGACTTCGGTCGAAAAAATTTTTTTCGCTGAAACTTTGTCTAGGGAGATTATTTGGGCTGCTGATCACGAATCTGACATCCGTTTTTCACGATTCGGTCGGAGACCACCCATACCGATAACGTGAGTGGTCCAGGCAGGGTCACCGATTTCGCTGAAACTTCGTCTAGGGGGGGGGGGTTATTTGGGGTGCTGAACACGAATCTGACATCCGTTTTTCGTTTTACGCTGGAGTACTGTAGGTTACGGTAGGTACAGGTAACTAAGGCTGCCGAGGTCATAGTCACCAATTTTGCCCAAACTTCGTCTAGGGGGGGTTATTTGAAGCGCTGATCACGAATCTGGCATCCGTTTTTCGTTTTACGTTGGAATACGGTAAGTTACGGAAGGTATGGGTGACTAACGTAATGGTCACCGATTTCACCCAAACTCCGGCGTAAAACGAAAAACGGATGTCAGATTCGTGCTCAGCACGCCAAATAACCCCCATAGACGAAGTTTCAGCGAAATTGGTGACCTTGCCTGGACCACCCTTGTTAACGGTATGGGTGGTCTCCGACCGAATCGTGAAAAACGGATGTCAGATTCGTGATCAGCACCCCAAATAACCCCCTAGACAAAGTTTCAGCGAAAAAAATTTTTTCGACCGAAGTCTTGTCGGTGGAGTCGGAACTTTTAACTAGTGCCATACCATATTCATTTGGGTTATGCAGTACCTTTCAAAACAATCAGCTCGCTGATGAAATTAATTCCTAATTCGCACGACAACAACTGAAAGGCGCATGGCACATCCGGGTGCGAACTCGAACCTTTGCTGATTCGCACTCACCGTTATGACGTTCTCTATCCAGGGCTGAGCCAGGTCTGCGACCTACGGTTTTCTGATTTCTTGAATTTATTTGATGGAAGGAACGTCGTTTTTAAGGAGTGTGGTGACACTCGTTCCAATTCGCATGGTTTCCGCTCTGTTTCGTTCTGTACTTTCTGACGTCCCGCTATCGCTGGGATGCTTGACCACTTCTGCAAGAATCCATGAAGAAAATATCTTGTAACTACTTCAGTTGGATCTGTTTGTTTTCGTCCGCGCAATATTAAATCTCACAGCAACTTTTTCGTTACTGACGATTCTAGCGCAGGGATAAGGTAAACATTATGCTTGAATGTGGTGACAGATACTCAAGCTGTCTACTATTAGGCTGTAACGAAATAAATGGCACTGAACCACTGTAAATTTAAACAGTTAATATCTCGGCTTGTAGGCAAATTTATTAATCGAAATAAAAACCTTCTGATTCTACACATCTTTGCCAACGTGACACAAGCTTTTCTATCGCAGTAGCATAAAAATCAGAAGTTCTGGAATTGACGAAATCTTCGAAGGCACTTTCGGCATCCTGTTGGTATTTGAATATTTTCCCTACCAAGAAGTCGCCAAGATGCTTGAAGAAATGGTAGTCTGTTGGGGAGAGGTCGGGAGAAAACGGAGGATGTGGTAGAGTTTCAATGCTCGGCTCATTCAATTTCTGCAACGTCACTCGTGCTACATGGGGGCGAGCATTGTCGTGCAGAAGGAGAACTCGCCTTCGGTTTACCAAGGCCGGCCGGATATCCTTCAACTTTTTCATCATTTCTTCAATTTCAATGCAGTACTTCTCTGCCGTGATGGAGTCACCGGGAGGGAGGAAGCTGTGGTGAATAATTCCCAGCGAACACCACCATACTGTCAGCATTACTTTCTCTTGGTGCAATTCCGGCTTCGCAAAAACCTTGGGGCTCTCATCGCTGTCCACCCACTGTGCCGAACGTCGCCTGTTGTCGTACATTATCCATTTCTCGTCACAGGTTACGATGCGATCAAGGAATGGGTCCGTTTCGTTCCGTAGAAGCAGTGCGGACGAGATCTCATATCGTCGGTTTCTTTGCTCCTCAGACAGCTCGTGAGGCACCCATCTTTCCAGCTTTTTGGTCTTTCCAACTTCCTTCAGATGCCGGGCAGCTGTGTTGTGACTGACCCCAAGAACCTTCGCTATCTCCCTGGTACCTTTGTGTGGATCCTCCTCTACCACATCTCTCAGCTTGTCCTCATCAACATCACTATGCCTCCCACGACCTTCATGTTCTTCCAAGCTCTCATCTCCATTCCGGAACCTCTGATACCAACGATACGCCGTCCGAATTGTGGAACATCCTTGACCGAATGCGGCGTTGATCTTCTCGTCCGACTCCTTAGCTCTAGTGCCCAGCTTGAATTCATACAAGTAAATGCCTCGGATTACCCTTTTGTCCATCTGCAAAAGAGTCAATAAAACTCTAAAGTTTTCTCACTTTTACATAAAAAGTTTGGTACTTTTCGGTAGAGCAAAGCTTGCGCTTCTAAATGATATGCCACATGTTACGGTTTGTTCTTGATCAAACGCGTAAAGACGTGCCAAAAAATGGCGCGAGCCAGTGCCATTTAATTCGTCACAACCTAATACAAGGAAACATGAAAAGTGAGAAATAAAAGAAATGTGAATGAAAAAAGAAAAATAGAAGGAAAAGGGATGAACGACGGAGGCATTCAATCAAACTTGGAGTGCACCATGCTCTCCTCTGCTGCAGGATATCGCGGAGTGCATTAGAATCCGTATTTAATTATGCAGTGACTCGCGATGGACATTCGATGGAAAAGTCAGTGCATTATCTTCCCAGAGAAGTCTCTATGTGTTCGCCGACCGCGAAGAATTGAAATGCTTGGCTGGCGTGGGCGGGAGGTCCGAACCTGGAACCTGGAATCGGGTGCACGCGATAGCTGGCGCCCTCTTCGACTGCGCTACAACGCGCCCCAATAGGATTATATAGAGATTCTTTATTTTGAGTACTTCGCAGCTTTTATTTTGAAGTTTTTGATCTTGATCCGCCTCCGGCACCGCTAGTACGTAATAGAAATACGTCTGTCCGTCCGTCTATTCGTCCGTCCGCGCGAAATTGATTGCGGTTCAAACATTCAGTTGCTGGGTTAAAGGGGACATCATGAGAATATGATGGCAGGTAGGCATGCTTGACAACAGGCGAACGAGGTCCTCGAAATCGATATCTATCGATTTTCTGGATTGCATCCGTTGAGAATTATCTCTTGAACTGCAGACCACATTGGCAATTGGACACGTTTCAACAACGGGCGTTGTCTATCAGTCATTCCAGTTTACGCCACGCACTTACCTCCACGTGCTATTGGGCCCTTGTAACGGCCCAAAGAGCCTTTGGACTACCCTGTGATGTCACTGCTGCTTCTCCTCATCGTCGATAGCAGCTTGGTGGTGCTCTTCTAACGGCGGTGGCTTTCTTAACTGGGCTGCGATCTCGAACCGCCATCAATTCATGCGTTCCCTGACCCAGTCACCTGCCGACTGTGTCCCTCCCCTATCTAGAATCGTCAACCGCTGCGGTGTACGTAGAAGAACTCTCTTAAGAGCGAACGCTACATTCCTGAGATTTCCAAAGATTCCACCAAAGTGGAACCTTTTTTTTACAGCGGGTTCAAGGAGACCAAGGAGAGCGTTGAATCCGGTCTTGCGTTTCGGTGGAAAAATTTCATGAATAATTGATTCCCAAGGAATCGAAGATACGACTGAATGTGAGCGATTTCTTTGTACTATACGGCATGTTCCACTGTAACTCTTTTGATTCCTGAAATATATAAGAATTAAAAATTCAAAGGGTCAAGTTTACAGTTGAAATTTATTCTTCAAAAAATCTAGCGCTTCTTTCCTTGTCCATTCCTCGTGCTTCATTATAGCCGACTACCTATGGAAATATCGGAATTTACAACCGTACAAAAACTCGTTCCCTAGGTGACTCAAGCTGATAAGCCATGAAGCAGTGACTAATCTTCTTGTCTAGGAGCACTGAACCGTACCCAACTTTAAAAAATAACGACCAGTTCAGACAAACTAGTTAGTTTCGGGTCCGCGGTGCGCTGAAATGCCTTCATATTTCTTCAAATGAAATGCGATCGACCTAAACCAGTGCGTCTCCTTTTTTCAATCCTCCGACACAAAGAGCGTTGACTTTTCATGGAAGTCTGACCTAGTTATGGGATGTTTTCCTTCGCAGCGCCGTTAATCGTTTTACGACTTCTTCAATTCGCCTACCGTATAGGTCCAAAGAGGCTCAGTACATTCCACCATCCCAATCGTTTCTTTGTCCAGCTTGTAGTTACGTAATATTAGGGGGGCCAAAAGTAATGAGACACCCCAAGCCGTGTCCATATATCTCGTGGCTGGAGTCTGGTTTCGTTCTTATCGTATTTGTATGTTTGTATGCTACCTTCTGAAGGCCACCTGAGAAGTTACCACTTTCGCCCTTTCTAGAAGCATGCCATAACCCCAGTCTGTCTGATGCCGAAACCCCAGGCTGACGAGTCGACCTGTGCCGCGCAAATCTCGCCCAATTCCCAACCCCGAGCAGCCTGGACTCAATATTCACGCAAGATGAGAAGTACGTCTTCTACCTTAACCCTGCCAAGCAGCCAGTCTGGGTGAGGCCTGTTGACCCGTTACCGACCTTCGTTCGGCGAGATGCTCACGGCGAGAAGCATCTTCAGAGCTTTGCTTTTGGGTCTGCGCCCATGGACCGGTATACTGGAAGCTGTTTACCAAAAGCACGACGATGAACTACAAGGCCATGGTACACGAAATGGAAGAGATGGAACTGAGACTCGAACTTATTCAGCCGCAGCGCGTCGGGAAGGTCCTCCTCTTCGACAACGCCGCACCCCATCGGGAACAAGTGACCACGGATAAGCTTGCCCATTAGGGCTACGTTCACATGCTTCACCCACCGTATTCGCCGGACATCTCTCCATGCGGCTACCACCACTTCTTGGGCCTACAGGACTTCCTGGTCGGAAGGGACACAAGAACCCAAGCAGAGCTTGACAACCATATCGAGCAGTTGATCAACACCAGGCCCAAGCAGTTCTGGAAGGATGGGATCAGGAAGTTGGCTGAGCGATGGCAGCAAGGTCACTGACCTTAATGGCGAATACATTCCTCAGTACCGTTGAGTTGTAATTGAGTTATAAAGAGATAAAGACTTTTTTGCAATTTGTCTCATTACTTTTGCCCCCCCCCCTAATAGAGGGAGATCTGGACCTCCTCTTCTACACTAACACATACCTGAAGATACTGTAGAAGAAACGGTAAGTAATGGATTAGAGTAAGGCATTGTAGGTTTAACGTATATTTTATGGGTTACCTAAAACATGAAGTTTTCATGTAAAGGGTCTTTCAATACTTAAGCCCTCTAGGAGGAATCTGAGGTTGGATGGGTTTGCTGTTCAGGATATTTTCTGCGGCCGTCTATCCAGAACAGGAGGTTTTTAAGTGTTGCTTTCTTTACAGCTTCTGTAATTCATCATCTAATTCGTATTATTTGAATGATACAGCTCGACAATAATCGCTTGTGAATCAGAAAGAGGAGGAAAGTTTTTTTCCATTTAAAGCTGTTCATTTGGAATCAAACACTGAGGAATCCAAGAAAGTACATCGAAAAATTGTTCACAAAACGATTTTCTTTTGAATAGTTATGCTTCGTCTAAATTACACACTGTTTCTTCTTCTTCTTTTTAATCTTCTTCTCCTAGCAAACAACAAATGGTAGCACAACGGGTTCAGAAGACGTGTCACTTACCTCCTTTAATAGGTGATCGTGCTCAGAAGAATTGACAGCGACGTCGTGCGGATTCAACCGCGTTCAGAAGAGTGCCACCGATGTCGCACAACGAGCGTAGGCGTCCAGAAGACGTCTCAACGACGTCCTGCGGCATTCAACAGCTTTTAGGAGAATTATCACCTACGCCCTGCAGCAGCCGTTCGAATTCAGAAGAATTGTCACCTACGGCGTGCGGCATTCAACCGCTTTCAGAAGACGTCGCCGACGTCGCGCAAAGAGCCTTGTGTTTCAAAAGACGTGTCGCTTACGTTTTATAATAGGTGATCGTGCTCAGAAGACTTGACGCTGACGTCGTGAGGATTCGATCGGGTTCAGAAGACGTGCCACCGATGTCGCGCAACTAGCGTCGGTGTTCAGAAGACGTTTAAATGACGTCGTGGGGCATTCGACAGCATTCAGGAGAATTTTCACCTACGTCCTGCAACAGCCCTTCGAATTCAGAAGAATTTTCATCTACGGCGTGCGGCATTCATTCAACCACGCTCAGAAGACGTCGTCGAGTCGCGTAAAGAACCTCATGGTTTAGAAGACGTGTCACCTACGTTCTGTAATAGGTGATCGAGCTCAGAAGACTTGGCACCGACGTGGTGCAGATTCGATCGGGTTCAGAAGACATGTCGCCGATGTCGCGCAGCGAGCGTCGATGTTCAGAAGACATGTCAGCCACGGCGTGCCGCATTCAACCGCGTTCAGAAGACGTGTTGCCGATGTCGCGCAACGAGCGTCAGTGTCCAAAAGATGTGTCAACGACGTCGTGCACATTCGACAGCATTCAGGAGAATTGTCACCTACGCCCTGCAACAGCCGTTCGGATTGAGAAGACGTGTCAACGTCGTCGTGCTGCATCGGCGTCCAGAAGACGTGTTGCCGATGTCGCGCCACGAGCTTCGGTGCCCAGAATACGTGTCACCGAGGTCATCGTAGGAGGCGGCTGCTGTCTGGTGAACCCGATTACAGGTTCTTTGGTCGGATTCTCTCCCGGACCAACCAAACACTCCATCCTTTCGGTAAATCGATGACTTGGTTTCAGACTTGTCTGGGAAGGATAAGGCATGACTTGTCCATTGGCTGGCCACCGCGGATATTCTATGCGCCAAATACACATTCAAATTGCCTCCACGACATCCCGTAGAACTAGAATGCGTGGCTCATACCGTAATGGGATTAACCAACGCCGACGTCTGTCTTTTATATTTTTATGTCTATATCATGACTCATAGCGCCTGTAAAAGTCTGGTCTACAGAGGTAGATTCGAAGAATACCAGAACTTCGGAATTCTACAGTTTTTCACGAACCCAACTGACAGACGTCTCCACCGTTACGCCGCCTGCATTTTCCGCGATGCAACGATGAATTCGGATGATCGGCGGGTAACGATCATTCAAGGTAATCGACAAATAGCGTTGTATTTCTCTGCCAGTTGTCAAACACCGCCGGTCGACGTCCGCTCCGCCTTGTTTTCTCCCTCTACTTCTCTCCCTGTGTTGTCCCTGATCTTTGCGCGACTGGACCATTCCCTTCAGAGTTCTTGACGGTTCATTCCCGTCATCACCTTCTCCTCCTCACCTTCTTATCTCGCACCGTCTCTCGACGAGTTTTCTTCATAACGTGCCGCCAGTTGAAAGGCTCTACCGACACTGCTCTCGCCCTCGGCTGCTCCTCGTCACGAGGTTCGTGGCATTCAGCGCGCTCAAACGGAGCGGCGATAGCGATCGAACAACACGACTCGATCGGGGTAAGGCGTTTTTCGGACGGGGAACTCCTGTTCTGAACATTCAGGCCGTGCACGAGGTCGGATTACTATTCGCTGTTTTCAGTCTCTCGCGCAAAAAGAGAAATTTATGTGAATTTACAACGACGCCATTTACCTACACCATCGCATTGCTCGGCGAGGGCATAGAACTTTCTCGTCAGAATATTCTGCATGAAATTCTCGACTTCCAGTTCTCCACAGTTTTTCTCCAGCTTTTCTCCTTCTTTTATCTTCATTGGATGAACGAATAGAGGCATTAAAATAGAGGTTCTCAATGCGGTTGGAATAACTTCTATTGAAAGATACCTAAGCTTTTTTGAAATTTTTTAATTCAGCTGCCTTTCAGTGCCCCTGCATTCTTCCACGATGTCGCCATTTTCATTTGCTTAACAGCAAAAAGTGCTTTTTGTTTGTTACATCCTTGTCAACAGTACAACAATAACAATGTTTTTTTGAGATTTTGAACGTCACTTGCCTCAATGTTTGAAATTTTACAGAATTTTGACATGTCCAAAAAGTCCAAAAATTAAGAGAGTAATCATTTAATGTATTAAAAGAAGAGATGGCGACATGTCTTCTAGTAGATCGTCGTCGCAATTTTTATTCCATTGTTAGCAAAAATTCACTTTACTCCAGCAATATGTCTAAAAAAATGTTTACACTATTTGAATGGTGATAACTTTATTCACGGGCGCGTGCAGCGCAGTCGAATGAGGCGCCGACTGTCGCGTGCACCCGATACCAGGTTCCTGGTTCTGACATCCCGCCCCAGGCCGACCACGCCTTCCATCCCTCCGGGGTCGGTGAATTGGTACCAGACTTGTCTGGGGAGGATAGAGCGCTGACTTGTTCATCGGCTGGCCACCGCAAGTCATTGTATGGCCAAATACGCATTCAAATCGCTTCCACGATATCCCGTAGAAGTAGAATGTGTGGCACATCCCAAAAGGGATTGAATAACGCCGTCCTTTATCCTCTTTTTAACGATATTCACAATAAAGCTACTGAAGAAGTTGAAAACACATATGAAAACTTAAGGAAATAGACATTTTCTAGCATATGAGCGGTATGGAATGTGCCATGCACTCGTCTGAAAGTTTGCGTTGTACACTCGATTGACTGTGTTTCGCTTGAATACTTGTCGTAATTTCTTCACAAAGTGGCCGTTTCGATTGATTTGTGCTTTTCTAAGGTTCAAACTTAATAACACACTGCAGTTAGCGAAAAATGCAGGGTGTTCTAAAAAATGCAGGTACTGTTTGGAAGGTTCTAACATTGCTGCTAGTGAACTTTTGAAAATGTTTGAGACTCATATGAAAGCGCAGAATACCGAAAACTCTGCGACGTGTAAGTATTTATGATTATACATTTTTTTGAAACACCCTGTATATATAAAGGATAAAGGATAAAGGACGGCGTTATTCAATCCTCTTTGGGATGCGCCACGCATTCTACTTCTACGGGATGTCGTGAAGGCGTGTTGAACGCGTATTTGGCTGTACAATGACTTGCGGTGGCCAGCCGATTACAAATCAGTGCTTTATCCTTCCCAGGCATGTCTGGTACCAATTCAACGATCCCGGAGGGATGGAAGGCTTGGTTGGCCTGGGCGGGAAATTCGAACCAGGAACCTGGCATTGGGTGCACGCGACAGTTGGCGTCTCCTCCGACTGCGCTCCACGCGCCTCACATATAGCACGTATATACTCCCTTCGCTTTTTTTCAAGTACGCAGCATTTGCACTACTTTACATAATGAAACAAAAAACGCGACGAGGTAGACAATTGTGCACAGCGCGAGCTCTTCTCTTACCAGGCTAAAAATTTTCTTTTTTCACTTTAGAATAAATTCTAAGCCATTATTTTTTCCTTGAGAAATAAAAAATTTACGAAATTTCAAACACTTATTAGAATGGGCGAATTGTAAGAAATTCATACTAAATTTTCCTTGAACAAAAATTATTCTAAGCGTTTCGGAAAGGCTCTACATAATTTAGTGTGAAAACAAACCTGGTTTTGATTTCGAAACTGCTCAGTTTGTTTTCAAAACCATTACGTTTGCCAAGAAGAAGGTCCAGTTCGATTTCATAAATGTCCACTTTTGTTTTTGAAAGTGTCCAGTTTTACATGAAAAATTGACAGTTTGACGCGATGCCTGCTCCAGAATTGTTTAGGCCGTTTCCTCACGTGAGGCGTCCGTGTTTAGCTCCAGAATCCATTGCCCATTCGAGCAGTATGTTTGTCATATGTTATAATGGATTCGCGTTGTGCAAACACTAGCAGAAGAGGTCTTCCTGTTTGGGAATGGAGTTAAACAACAATATATGTAATAGTTGTTTGTCATAGAAAGCACCTTCTTCTTGACAAGGATTGCAAACGAAAAAGGCTGTGGATTTAGCGGTCGATAAAAAAGGATAAGAGGTAGCAAACGGCGGTATTCAACCTCTTTTGAGGTGCGCCATGCATTCTGCTTCTACGGAATGTCGTGGAAATGGACACGTAAGCCGTCACGACTCACTCCTGCATGGAATTTAGCAGCAGCCAGGCATTTTCTCTCCGCTTTCTCTCCTTTTCCTCGGTTTTCTATTGCCTTTTTGCAAAAGGCTAATCTTTATCTACAATCTCCATTGGTTTGCCTTTTTAAATCATTGTTCATGTTGAGGAAAATAAAAAAAGTAAATAAATTTGAATGCGTATTTGGCTTATTGCGATCGGCATACAACATTTATGTTCGCTGATTTTCTTTCATAATTTTAAGAAAACTTTAATTATACTATATTAGATAGTGTGTAGCGCTATCGGAGGAGCTGACCGGCTGTCGCGTGCATGCGATACCAGGTTCCTGGTTCGGAGTTCCCGCCCAGGCCAATTAAGCCTTCCATCCCTCCGGGGTCGGTGAATTGACACCAGACTTGTCTTGGAAGGACACCAAATATGCATTCATACCATCTCCACAACATCCCGTAGATGGAGAGTGCGTGACGCATCCCTAGAGGGATTGAATAATTCCGTCCTTTATCTTTTATCTCTATTCCGCCCTTTATTTATCCGTTACATTGCAATGCCTAGAATATACAGTTGAAGTCCTTAGAGCAGTTTCGGTATATTGATTTATTGATTTATCGCACATGTTTGTGCGCTATATAAGAAAGGAACATAATCGAAAAAAAATTTCACGGACTTGAGTGTTTCTCGATTCCATGTTTGTCTCTGAAGAAAAGTTCGATGAATCGTAGCGTCGCAATTGCAATTGCAATTCTCAATTGCAAAAAGCGTATATGTCGCGAAGATGAGCAGCATTGTGAGATGGGAACGCCCCATCCAATCAGATCACATTAAATGGGCGTGTCATTCAGAGAGGGCATGCACAGCCGATACCCTAATCGGCTGGCATGTGTTCAGTCCGTGCTCTGCTTGTTTGTTATTGGCTGACTCGCTCCCAGCTACCAATGCTGCCCACCTTCGAGACATGTACCTCAGTTTTTCTATAAAAATTATATTTTGCTGAATTAACCCTAACGTTTTTTACACTTTCAAAAAAGCTGTGACATCTCACTCCTTCACTGATGAGACTCCCGATGAGGCGTTATAACAAAAATATTGGTATGAAAATAAATTGCAAAACGAAGCATTTTGAAAAAAGACAAAAATTTGTAGTTTTATGCTTCTCACTTTCACTTTCCTTGATTATACAATAACTTGCGGAGGCAATATAGAAAAAGGACGATGTTAGTCGATCCCGTTAGGGCCTGTTCACACTTCGCGACAAGAGCGACTGGAGCGACTGGGGCGACGAATATAGTGTGGTGGACGCAAATAATTGCGTACTCCACACCCATCCGTGACGAATGTAGTGTGAAATGCGTAATTATTTACGTACATCACACTACATTCGTCGCCCCAGCCGCTCCAGTCGCTCTTGTCGTTCTTGTCGCTCTTGTCGCCTTTGTCGCTCTTGTCGCTCTTGTCGCGAAGTATGAACAGGTCGTTAGAAATGCGTCACGCATTGTATTTATACGGTATGTCCTGAAGGCAATGCGTGTTCGGCTTACACATTGACTAGTGGTGGCCAGCCGATGAAAAAGTCAGTGTTTTATCCTTCTCAGACAAGTGTGCTAGCAATCCTCCGACAACGGAGGCATAGAAGGATTGGTTGGTCTGGGCAGAAAATCCGAACCAAGAATTCTGAATCGACTGGAAGCGTCAGTCGGCGCCTCCTCCTATTGCTCTACCACATGCCCAAAGGTCGGTATGGGTAGTAATTAATCGATACAGATCAGAGAGAAGTAAACGAGGTTACCGAATTCTTCTCTGATTCCTCATTTATTGGTTGGCCTCTTTCAACGTGCTATCCGCAGGATTCGAACCTCCGCCCTCCGAATAGGACTGCGAAGATCTCATTCTGATCGAAGCTTTTGGGGCGCGTGGAGCGCAGTCAGAGGAGGCGCGACTGTCGCGTGCACCCGATACCAGGTTCCTGGTACGGATTTCCCGCCTAGGCCAACCAAGCCTTCCATCCCCCAGGTCGATGAATTGGTACCAGACGGGTCTGGGAAGGTAAAGCGCTGATTTGTTCGTCGGCTCGCCACCGCAAGTCATTGTATGGCCAAATACGCATTCAACTCGCTTCCACGACATCCCGTAGAAGTAGAAAGCGTGGCGTTTCCCAAAGGGATTGAATAATGCCGAGATTCCTTTATCCTTCATTCTCTTTCTACGCGAAATGGCACTGCACTTCCACGTCAATTCTTTGGTCGACACGTGGCCCTATGCACCGGACCGGTTTTGTTGCCACCTCGTCGAATTCAGCTCAGCCACTCGAGCTGTAATATATTCGCCTAATCCCCGATTTTCGCTCGGCTCAACTCCACGGTCACGACGGGAGAAATAGTCCGACAAGGCGACGGTATCGACAATATGTCTCAGCGGTCGTCACGCCAGCCACGATCCAAATTGCCCATTGGGGGCAAATATTGACTGCAATTCGAGCGGATGCCGCGACACAAACAACACACCGTTTTTCCTTGTCGGAGGCGACTTTCCTGCTGACCGGAGAGCCGTCGTCTTCCGCTGATCTGACTGACCTGCGCTGTGTTGTTGTGGCTAGACTAGGTGGATCAGTGATGGACGGAATTTTTTTCTGTTTTCTGGCGTTTTTGGCTTTTCTGTTTTCTGGAAAAATTGTTAAAATTTCCGCCGATCCCTGATGTGGATACAAATGAGTTTCAGGATAATGCTACTCGCAGTCAGAATACCTCAGAATTTTTATATGTATAGCTTTCTGCACTGGTGTAGAGGGTAGAAGGAAGACATCATACACACCTCTATTGAAACTGATTCAGGATTCGCCATAGGTAATGCTGCAAGAATTCAGTCCCACAAGAACGGAAAGAATAGACAAAGGAAAAGAGAAGACAGAAAATTTTGCCACATATTAAAACACAATTCGTCTATTTGCACATGCTTTGTGGATTGTGGTCGGACAGTATTGTTCGTAAGGAGCCACTCCTGGTGTGATAAGAGTTTTCTGACCGAATGGATAGTGTAGCAAGTCGTCTCGCTGCACCTCTTATGGGATTTTACTCCTATTTTGTTCCGAAGAAGATGTGAGACACTACTTTTTTCTTTACTTGCAGCGGAGGACATATTATTTAAAAGGGTGGATAAATGGAGACCAAAAATCTAAAGATGGATGAATATCATAGCTGGTGCTTTGCAGGTGCGAAGTTAGGCAAATGGACAGGAAACCGCTACTACGCCCTTTTCTTCTGTTGTTAGAATAGTCGCTCTAACCGATTACACATCTTGTTTTTAAATAGCGCGCTTTGATCAGGAAAATATGGCGCTATATTTTTGAGTCTATCGGACAAATGTTTTCTTGATTTTCACTCTTCTAGGGTGTTTGAAAAGTCGTGAAAAACGTATAGCTGCTATGCACAGCTATTAGTTGTACAACCTCAAGTTTCTCGGAGGTAATATCAAAAATTATACATGATTATTTTCGCCTTTCTAGGATACACCAGCTTTGAGAAATTTTTTTATCAAATGTGGTCTGGAATTTTACTTTTTACACAGACTGATTGTGTTGTTCGGTCAAAAGCTTAAAATTCCTATCGGGAAAACAGTACGGCAGGGAAACACGATTTCTCCCAAACTATTCACAGCGGCACTCCAGGATGTCATGAAAGACTTGAACTGGGACGATAAAGGCTACCTTGTCGACGGTAAACGGATCAGCAACCTTCGCTTCGCCGACGATATTGTTCTCATCTCTACCAGCACGGCAGAAGTCGAGGAAATGCTGAACGAGCTCAATGTGGCAGGTATGAAGATTGGATTGGACATGAATATGTCCAAAACACAATTTATGGTCAACCAGTGGTGTGACACGGGACTCGTAAGGTTAAATGGAGTCGCTCTGCAACAGGTCGACTCCTACGTCTATCTGGGAAGAGAGCTGAACATGGATAACGACCTCGCTCCTGAAATCGCCCGCAGGAGACGCGCAGCATGGGCAGCCTTCAGTTCGATTCGCGAAGTCACCGATCAGGTCAAGGATCCCGGCCTCAGGGCCTCGATATTCAACGCCTCTGTACTGCCTGCGATGTGTTACGCGACGGAAACCTGGCCCGACAACAAGACAATCGCCAGAGCGATGCAAACTACGCATCGTGCACTGGAGAGATGTCTTCTGAGGACAAGCCTTCGTCAGCAATGGCAAGAAGGCCTACGAAGCTCGGAGCTACGGGAGAAGTCGCAATTAGCAGACCCGCTGCAGTACATGAAGAAGTCCAAATATCGCTGGGCCGGACACCTGCTTCGACGAAAGGACGATAGATGGAGTCTCCGTGTCACAGAATGGCTCCCGAGAGGCCATAAGAGACCACTGGGACGACCGCCAACGCGATGGGCAGACTCATTCTCAAGATCTTTCAGAGAGCGGAGTCTGCCTCGCTGGATGCAAGCAGCCAGAGATCGAGCGCACTGGAAGAGTTGTGGCCTCCGCTGAGAAGACCTTCAGCCGACAAAAGGACCATCAAAGTATCAAAGTAAGTAGATTGTGTGTTCGCTTGAATACTTGTTGTAATTTCTTGTCGGTTTATCTGTGGTTCTTTCAAGGACTAAAACATAAAAGCACACCACTGCTTGAGAAAAATGCAGGGGATCCTAAAAATGCAGCTACTGTTTAGAGGATTCTAACATTGCTGGTAGTGAAGTTCTTGGCAATGTTTGATACTCAAACAAAAGCACAAGGTATTTACATTTCTGTGGCATGCAAATAGTCAAGAATGAGCCATGGCCCCTCCTGAAACCTTGCATTTCCGGCTCGATTGATTGTGCATGGGCTCAATGCTTATTACAATCTTATTACTACTTGGCCAGATTAACCTGTCCTGTGCTTTTTTAACGTTTTCCGTCGCCCATTGGCTGCAATTATGCCGACTAACTTCTCCATTCATCTTGAATTTTGTTTCCGCAGTCCACAGAATCTGTATGATGGGGCTACTGATCACATTTAAATTTGTCCAATCAATAAATTCACATGTCACGTATTTTTCACGTGATTTTCAAGTTTTAAACGTTAAAAGAAGCATAGTACAGGTTAATCTGACCAAGTAGTAACAAGGTTGCAACAAGTATTCAGCCCATGCACAATCAATCGAGTCTGAAATGTAAAGTTTTAGGCAGAGGCGTGGCGCAGCCTTGACTATGTGCACCCTTGGAAATTTTGTTAGCATGTACTTTTATATGAGTCTCAAACAATGCTTGAACACATTTGCTTAAGCCTGAAGCGGCTGATAGAGAGGTTACATGTTGTCACAGGATGTTTTGTTGCGATCAAAACTCTTGCGCCAGGCGGGACTCGAACCCGCATCTAGTAAGGTCTTCAGCTTAACCAGTTCCATGCTGATATCAGCGGCCGGCCCATCCCGTATCACGGGTGGGTGCTGACACACCTCGAGGATATCGCGGATGTTACGTGCGGTCAAACAGCGCCGGTGGTGTAAAGCGAACATCGCTGCCCGGAACGCAAAAGATGCGGGTTCGAGTCCGGCCCGGCGCAAGAGTTTTGATCGCAACAAAACATCCTGTAACAACATGAGTCTCAAACGTTTTCAAGAGCTTCACTAACAGCAATGTTAGAATCTTTCAAACAGTACCTGCATTTTCGCAAGCCAAGCAGTAGTGTGCTTTCAAGTTGTAAACTTAACAGAAGCTCAAGTCGATCAATACGACCACTTTTTGAAGAAATTATAGCATGTGTTCAAGCGAAACACAATCAGTCGAGTGTAAAGTGCAAAATTTCAAACGAGTGCATGGAGCAATCCATTCCGCTCATATTTGTCTGAACACAACGTGAATTGGGTCGGATGTTAAAAGCACCTCTAACTTGGGTAATTAAACCCTAATTAATTAATATGTCAAAGAATTTTTATTTTCCTAGGGTATCATAGGAGTTTTTAACTTTTTTATACCTTCACTGTTAGCAAAGTTATCACCTTTCAAACAGTGTTTACAATTTTTTTGAGGCAGCTATAGTAGGTTACTGGATTTTACTTTTTTTCGCCTAGATGCTGCATTGTGCATGATCATATAATTTATAGCGTTCTTCAACAAATTAACAAAATTCTCTCTGTAAAGTCGCCTAATTTTGTTGCTGCAGCACTTTTATGGGACACCCTGTACTACGTCTCCGAGGCATAGAGGTGCGCAAGTCCTGCGTTTCTATAATGATTTGGACTTGCAATAGACATCGTTCCTGGTAAGACCAGTGAATTTCTCTAGTACACTCCAAACATTACAAACGCTTCCACTTGAGGTTGTTTCACTTGAAACTGCTCATAGAGTTGCCCTGGAAGTCATCCACTCAATCTCCTCAGACTTCTTTAGGCTAGTCTTCGTCAAGTTCCATAACATCTTAGGTTTCCTGAGCTTCATTTTTCCTTAATAATGAAGCTAGAAATTGAAGAATATTTACTGACATGTCAATTGCTCTTTCTTGTTTGTATTTGTATAAGCATCATTATTATTTTAGACATGAACAAGAGCTTAGGACCTCGAATATTGTCAAATAAATACTTATATTGCCATTTCGAGCTTCACTACGAAGAAGGCGAATTACATCAAGATGCTGCCCTGACGGTTTGATTCTGCTACGAATCCTCCATCTGGGGCACTACATCTCTTTGTGGGATGCGCCACGCATCCTACTTCTATGGAATGCCATGTAAGCAACCTGAATACGTATTCCGCCTATACAATGACTGGTAGTGGTCAGCCGAGGGATACGTCAATGTTTTAGCCTTCCCGTACAATTTGAGATTGATGATCCCGGAGGGGCGCAAGGCCTGGTTGAACTAGGCGGTATCCGAACCACTGTCTTTTATTCGACGTGCACGCAAGAGCGTGGTTCTCACCGAGTTACGCTTCAAACGCCCTTTTTCATGTAGTGCATGCGAGCAGAATACCACAACATCGTCAACCTGCAGGTGCTATGCTGCTGCTTCTTTCCTTGTTTGGTTATTTGCTCTAAAATCAGTTTTATTACACCACAAATAATTCCTCTGACTTACTGCTCTGCATTTCTTGGAACACGCTTTTCGCTGCTACGTTGCTTTCGTGCCAAATTGAGGTGTTTACATCCACACGTACAGGTTCCACACATTATGGAACAGCTGAAGAACCGACCGATGGACTAGACGAGTTCTTGTTTTCAAGGCTCATTTCCATCACCCGCTATGTTGCCTTTGTCACCTTGGATACTTCATACCTCGTTTTTATTTCTGCGGATATTGTCCTCTGCAAAGAACTCTATAAGAAATTTCCCGCCGTCCTACTTAGGATTTGCAGCAATCTGTCCTGCGAGCCTTTGGAGTGCGCCGTGTACAACGCATATGGCTGGAAATTTCTTATAAAATTCTTCAAACGCGTCGTTATGGTCATAGTCTTGAAGGCTTTACATTTTACAGTTTCCCGGAGCAGGTAGAAGTGCAGTGGACATGCTTTCACCCCTCGATTGATATGTTCGATTCTATATGCGTTGTTCACGGCGCACTCTTGGAGCATTCTTGGTATTATAGAGCACTGGCAACGTACGCCTTGCTTGACATACTACAAAAGCATGCATATCATGGGAAATAAGCTGCTCCAATCGCAAAAGCCTGCTCCAGTCGTTTTATGGCCTACCCATGATGCGGTATTCTAGTAAAGCTGTGTACATATAATTTTATAAATCTCGAAGAGTAGAATCGAATAGGGCCAACCTTTCCCCAAAGAACCTTAAGCTGAATGACTATGGGCAAACTGTCTTTGTTGTGAGCGGTATAGCAAGTAAAGGATAAAGGATAAAGGACGGCGTTATTCAATTCCTTTTGGGATGCGCCACGCACTCTACTTCTACGGCATGTCGTGAAGGCGATTTGTTTGATTCGATTTGATTTGATGTGTATTTGACCATACAGCGACTTGCGGTGGTCAGCCGATGAACAAGTCAGTGCTTTATCCTTCTCAGAAAACTGTAGTACCAATTCACCGACCACGGAGGCATGGAGGGCTTGATTGGCCTGAGCGGGAAATCCGAACCCTCCTCCGACTGTCGCCTGCACCCGATACCAGGTTCCTGGTTCGGATTTCCCGCCCAGGCCAACCAAGCCTTCCATCCCTGCGGGATCGTTGAACTGGTACCAGACTTGTCTCGGAAGGATAAAGCGCTGATTTGTTCATCGGCTGGCCACCGCAAGTCATTGTATGGCTAAATACGCATTCAAATCACCTCCACGACATGCCGTAGAAGTAGAATGCGTGGCGCATCCCAAAAGGGATTGAGTAACGCCGTCCTTTTTCCTTTATAGCAAGTAGCGCAGTCGTATGATGCGCCGACTATAGCATGCACTCCAATTCAAGGTGCTGGGTTCGGATTTTACCCTCTGCGATTTCCTATCTTTTCGGTCCTTGGATTGATGCCAGACTCATCTGCAAAGGGCAAAGCACTGACATGTCCATCGACTGGCCACCACAAGTCATTCTCTCGGCCAAATACGCATTCATATGCCTCTATGATATCTCGTCGAAGTAGAATGCGTAGCTCACCTCTCATAGGAATTATCTAACTCCAACCCTGACCCGTAGAAGCGCTACCTACAAGTGCTTTCTAGAAACTGCTGATTTGTGATAAAGGCAAGGTGAGTGCAATTCACTCAAAATAGTGCCCATAGACCCCCGGTGTTTACACCTCCGAGTGCCCGTAGTGACGGGATGGCAAATATTTGTTTTTTCTTTCAGCCGACGAGAACAAGTACATAGTTCACTCTAAGTTCCTACCTTCCGGGACCGGCTGGAACACCCGGTCGTCTCTCATCTCGCCTTCCTTTCTTCCGGTTGGATGACCTTGAGTGACGGCGGAGTTGCGCAGACTCTACTACTATTCTCGCCGGCGATAATTTCTGGCTGTAATCGACGGCCGTCAACCGTTTCCGAAACCGTCCCTGTCGCTAGGAGAAGGCAGAACCGGGCGGCGGTCTTTCGACCTTTGCACATTCGAGGCCGTTTTGCCCGCGAATGGTCTCGAGACTCAGTTCAAGTTCCATTCGTTGCACTGTAAAGGAATTGTCGACTGAGAAGACGAATCTTCTTCATCTGCTCCATCACCATTTCGACATTTGCCTTCACCAACGTTTAATACATAAGTTGAACTGCACTTCTAGACCATTCAAGAACTAGTCCATCCAGTCCACCGAGGTCTTCTACTGCTCGAACGCGACCTTTCTGTGCCTACTATCAGGCAAACCCTTCTGCAGATCGAGTAGTCTTCTTCCTTTTACTACACATTTTGGATAGAATTTCCATGCTTTCTGTCCCTTTTTCTTCTTGAATTTCCTTTTTGTTTCCTTCTGCATTTTCTCTTATTTGAACCAGACTGCGCGACGTTAACCAGAGACCGGACTCATCAACGATTTACCGGCCGTTAGTGGTGGAACTTAGGGCGAGTACAGCGCAGTCGGAGGAGGCACCGGCTGTTGCATGCACCCGATACCAGGTTTGTGGCCCGAGTTTCCCGCCCAGGCCAACCAAGCCTTCCATCCCTGCGGGATCGTTGAACTGGTACCAGACTTGTCTCGGAAGGATAAAGCGCTGATTTGTTCATCGGCTGGCCACCGCAAGTCATTGTATGGCCAAATACGCATCAATTCGCCTCCAAGACGTCCCGTAGGAGTAGAATGCGTGGCGCATCCCAAGAGTGATTGAGTAACGCCGTCCTTTATCCTTTATCCTGGTGATGGAACTTACCGCGAAACTGCCATACACCCCAATTTGTCAACGCGCGGCGAGGAAACTTTCCGGTGAAAACCGTTGTAACGATTACCCTGCTAAAGCGTCCGGTAAACGACGCGGTAAAGTACCGGTAATGCTCTACTGCCAACATCTGACCCAGCAGCAGCGAGCTGGGCGCGCTGCCAAGTGTGGTTGGACCCATGTGTGGCATCCTTCATCGCGTCCTTCGTGAATCGCAAGGCCAGTAAGTTTCTGGCAAGAAGCCGCTTAGATAAATCTGTGGGATAACAATTTACCGACTCCTTCGTTGGTGAATCTGGACCCTGGTTAATCGGTTAAGAAGCAATCCATCGAAAATTCAAGAGCATAACTCTATACAAGGACAAGAAGCAAAGGACGACGATGAACAAACTGATCCTTTTCCTAACTTCCTCCCTCTTCTTTGTTCTCCTTCTTCTTCTGACCAAAACACCAAAGAAGCACAAGCTCCATTTTTAATTTTAATTTTTTTTTATTCCACCCAATACTCTCTACATCTGCCATCAAGTTTTGCATTTTTAAAGCGAAAATTACACACCAAGGTTTCTTCAGATTTTACGCCAATTATTTATTTATGGGCGCTTTGTAGCGCAGCCTTAGGAGGCGCCAGTAGTCGTGTGCACCAGGACTAAAGGTTCTTGGTCTGGGACGTGCCTAGGTAAACCAGACCGTGCATCACTCTGAACTGGCGCCATATTTGTCTCGAAAGAGTAAAACAATGGCCACTGCAAGTCACTCTGCGATCGAAATGCGCATGCGAATTACCTCCACGAAATCCCGTAGAACCAGAAGGCATGGCGCTTTCGGCGATTGTTCGCGTTTGTTTGACCGATTGATTGGATTGTCTAACTGATTCTTACCCATTATCGTTATCCTTATTTTATTCACTTTAGTATGTGTCTTATAAAATTGTAATATAAAAATTATGCTAATTTCACGTCAAATTGCACACTCCTCTAAAGAAACTTGATGCTTCTGAACTAACTGAAAGTGAACGTCCTTCAGATCGAAAAGAGCTTCTTACAAGTTAAAGGACAGACTCCTCAATATGGTTAGAATAATGTTTTGTTCAAGGAAAATTTGGTGTAACTTTCTTTGAAGTTTTACAGTCCAGATGTAGATGAGTGCAATAATTTTACAAAAAAATTGAAAAATTAAATGGATTAATTACATTAAAAATAAATTAAGGATAAAAGGATAAAGGACGACGTTACTCAATCCCTTTTGGGATGCGCCACGCATTCTACTCCTACGGGATGTCGTGGAGGCGTGTTGAATGCGTATTTGGCCATACAATGACTTGCGGTGGCCAGCCGATGAACAAGTCAGCGCTTTATCCTTCCCAGACAAGTCTGGTACCGATTCACCGACCCCGGAGGGATGAAAAGGCTTGATTGGCCTGGGCGGGAGACCCGCACCCAGAACCTGGTATCGGGTGCACGCGAAAGCGGGCAGCTCTCCCGACTGCGCTACACGTGCCCCTAAATTAAATTAGGTTAAATTAAAGGATTAAAAATTGATTTAAAGCGCAACAAATCAGCGGTCATTTAGAACGTTAAAAGATAGTTTTTTTTCGGTAACCGGAATATTTCGTCCTTCGACAGCAATGACTTTCTTTGATTTTTTTTACTCCAACTGCCCGAACAGTGTAATAATTTTATACAATAATTATTTTTGAGAAAAATAATAAGTTGAACTTTGTTTTAAACCGCAACAAGGCAGCAATCATGTAGTGCATTAAATGGCTTGATCGCGCCATGCACACGGAATGCACGTTCATCTTAGCAAGTCTCAATGCTTATTTGATTGATAGTGTAAATGCTGCTTACATAAACTATCAAAGTCAGTATATGTCTGCTTTTTCGCAACTGTATTTGTTTCATTGTTTACGGAAGTGAAACTTCATAAAAATACATATTCTGGTATCGATCGAATAAAAATTGCGACATCTTGGACGAGGGCAAGGCGCAGTCTCTTTTTTAGCTCTAAAACGGCCACCTTCCTGCTCTAAATCATAATTTTCTCTCAAAAATGAGAATTTTATGAAATTTCAAGCAGCATGTTCATCTATTGGGCATGTAAATTAAGACCTATCATTTTCTATTCTATTTCCTTCATTTCTCTATTATTTCGAAAAAGATACACTAAACTTTGTTTGAACAAAAAATCATCCTAACCTTTTTGGAAAATCTCTAGTTAATATAAATGCGAAAGGAGTTCGTTTGGTTTGAAAGATGTTCAGTTTGATTGAAGAAGCGTTGTCCTTACTTAGAACAGTGTCCCATTTGACGTGCTTTCACAAACCAAAAATTTATCAATATTGATCGACTACTATCAATTTCAGCGGGTCAGCAGATGGAGCGCAGTCGTACAAGGCTCCGGCTGTCGCGTGCTCCCGATACCAGGTTCCTGGTTCGGATCTCCCGCCCAGGCCAACCAAACCTTCCATCCCCGCGGGATCGGTGAATTGGTACCAGACTTGTCTGGGAAGGATAGAGCGCTGACTTCTTCATCGGCAGGTCACTACAAGTTAATCGGTGGCCAAATACGCAATCAAATCGCCTCCACGACATCACGTAGAATTAGAATGCGTGGAGCATCCCAAAAAGGGATTGGGTCCTCTACCCTTTATCCAGTTTCCCATGCAAAATCGTAGATGCACTTTCAATGCGTACTTGGTTGCGCAGGTAAATGTTTCCACCACCTTGTTGTCAGAATATCCTTTTGATGATCTACTACATCAACTATCGCCATACTGTAGGACCAAACCAGACAAAAGCAAAAGTATCTGTCGTCCGCAGGATTCGAACCTGCGCCCTCCGAAGAGGACTGCGACCTGAACGCAGCGCCTTAGACCACTCGGCCAGAACGACATGCTGCAGGACCGCCCTGCGTCGCACATGAAATCGCGCCGCGCCGTCTTCATGTCCCCCGTGCACGAGCACGAGCACGTGCGTGATACATTGTTGATTAGATGTTACCCTACTGTGTGGAAGTCTAGAAAGTTAGGTCCCTCTCTATTTCCTCCATGAAATTCAGGGAATTTGTCCGAAAACTTTTAATAGCAAGAAGCTAAGCCCACAGATATGTCCTGGAGTACAGCTGTAGTAGGACGTTTAAGTCTGTTTTGGCTAAGTTATGACTGCAACATTTGGAAGAGTTGCACAGTGTATCCCCTCTAGAATACCACATTTTATATAAAGGTATTTTTAAACCATGTATCGGACGTGTAGAGCGTAGTCGGTGGAGGTATCGGCATATCGTGCACCCGATTCCAGGTTCTTGGTTCGGTTTTCTCGCCTAGACCAACCAAGCTCTCTATCCCTCCGGGTTGGCAATTTGGCTCCAGATTTGTCTGAAAAGGAAGGAACACTGATTTGTTTATCGGCTGGCTGGAGTCTTCGTATAGGTCGAATACGCATTCAAATCACCTCCACTACATCACGCAGAAGTAGAATGAGTGGAGCATCCCAAAGGACGTTGAGAAACGCTGTCTTTGCGCTTCTTTTTAAACTTTGAAATCAGTTTTCGTCTAAGCTAGGAAACGCATGATCCGTATGAGAAAACTTCAGCAGCCTTGTTTCAAATCAAACTGTACGTCGATTCATGGTGCTAGTGAGGTCAGCGGCTACTGTCCACTGCAACTCTGGATATTATTTGAATGTATATTTGCCCTATGCAGGGTGAAATTACATTCTCAAGTATTCACCGTCATAAAATCGGAAGTAAAAGAGATTAGAGCATGAAATTCTAGCATAACATTAGCAACACATTTACAAACACAATTACAGTATCAGATCTCAATGCGACTTCCTCTGGCACGAATACTGGCCTTCAGACGACGCAGAAAGGCATCCAGGGGCCGGATTCATCAACGACTTACGTAACTTTAACGGAGGATTGTAAGCTTATCAAGCGATATGGTAAGTGATAAGCCGCGTTAAAAGCTCAGATAACGCGGCTTATCACTCACCATATCGCTTGATAAGCTTACAATTCTCCGTTAAAGTTACGTAGGTCGTTGATGAATCCGGCCCCAGCGTGGCACGCACGCACGTATTCCATTGGCATTTCTTCCCATGCCTTCAGAACGCCTTCACGATTCGACCGATCGATGTTTTCAGAACAGACCTCGGTCTCCAAGTAGAGTAGTCCATAGGGCTGAGGTCCGGGCTGTACGGAGGCCATTCTTCAGGGCTGATAAAGCCAGGAAGCTTGTTGCGACACCAGTACTGTACGATCTTTGATTTATGAGGTGGTGCCGAATCTTGCTGGAAAATGAGCAGCTTTTTCTTGAAGGTTGTCGTACTCCAGGGAATCAAAGTCTTTTCCAAAACTTCTTCCTAGTACATTTTCAAGTTCATTTTCTCTCCTTTTCTGACAAAAAACAACGGCGACTTTACCACGTAGGTGACAGCGGCTCAAACCATGACTGAATCCGGATATCCGCAGCTTTCATGGGTCCTTTGTTAGCTTCAGCTATTGTTCTGGTAAGCACATGGTCGTTTTGGTTGTCCAGCGCTGCTTCGACAGTAAAGCTTTTTTCGTTTGAAAGAATAACATCGCGGTGGCGTGCCGAGCTGAGACACTGGATGAGTGCCTTGCATTTTCTTTCACGATTCTTCATTATGTGTGGGAGAAGAATGTGGGCCTTCTGGCAGCGGTGATACCTTAGTCTTAGCTTCTCCCTGATAATGCGGCTCATGGAAGTTTTGCCAACTTTTGCCGTCATCTGCAAGGATCTCTTGGGATTTCTCCGCACCAGTCCATGAACACGTTTGACATTCTGAGTTGAAGTTGCCGTAACTGGTCTTCCTCTCCCAGATCGATTGTTCAATGAACCGAGCTCCTCGTATCCTTTAATGGTGTTGAAGACGGTGTTTCTACTCACCGAGAGCGTCTTCGAGGTGTTGCTCATCGATGCTCCGTTGATATGCATCGTGATGAAGGGAACCCTCAGAGGACGAGAAGGCTCCATTTTGTAGCTAATCAGTATCGCAACTGGATATTTAGCATCTAATGAGATCGAGGTGAACATATCTAGCGCGGGAAACTAAGGCAGTACATTAATGATGCTTAGGTCAAGAAAATTTATAGGTCAAACATGTGGGAACGTAATTTTGGTACACCTTGTACAATAAGATGTGGTGGCCAGCTCATTAACATTTTATGTTTTACCTACCCAGGGGCGCGTGGAGCGCAGTCAGAGGAGGCGCCGGCTGTCGCCTGCACCCGATACCAGGTTCCTGGTTCGGATTTCTCGCCCAGGCCAACCAAGCCTTCCATACCTCCGGGGTCGGTGAATTTGTACCAGACTTGTCTGGGAAGGACAAAGCACTGACTTGCACATCGGCTGGCCACCGCAAGTCATTGTATGCCAAATACGCATTCAACACGCTTCCACGACATCCCGTAGAAGTAGAATGCGTGGCACATCCCAAAAATTGAATAACGCTGTCCTTTATCCTTTATCCTTTATACCTTTCCCAGAGGGATTAGGTGCTGACTAGTTGACTTAGGCTAGACCCGAACCAAGAATCTCGATTCAGGGTGCTCACGACGAAATGCGCAAGCGCAACAATACTCCATTATGCCACCTGGGTCCGGATTCATCAACGACTCACAGTAATTTAACAAAGAAAATTGCAGCCGAAATCCCTGATAGCGCGGCTTATCAAGCGATGAGCGATAAACCGCGTTATCTGAGTTTTTCGCTGTGAATTCTCTGTTAAAGTTATGTAAGTCGTTGATGAATCCTACCCTAGATAGGAGTTCAGAGGAGTTATTATTCATTTATTGACCGTTCTGTTATTAGTCTGGGCCAGCGGGCTTTGGGATCATCTGTGCCAATATTTTCCGTTTTTTTTTTGCGTATTTTTCGAAACTGGCGAACAGGGGTATAGCCGTCCTTTAATGTGTCCACCTGTTTCGTTCTAAGCGTAAAGCACGAGCCGGATGACTACTGGTGGGCCCGAGTGTACACTACGTGGAGTTGTCTTCTATCTGTGACTTCCTTCGGCGCTGCATTTCTATCATTTTCACATCAAAGCGGACACATTTCAAATCGATTTGGTCACTTTTCTTAGCAAGCTTGAAGCTTTTGAAACCAAACCAAACATTTTCCGGATTAAAACTAATTTTTTCACATTACACTAGAGGCTTTCCGCAAAAAGATTCTTTGGGGAGTATTTTTTCAATGAAAGTTCAGTATAGCTTTATTTGAAATTTCTTAAATTCAGCCGCCCCAGTTAATGACTGTTTGAAATTTTATTTTAAAAAATTTCCTGTTTTTAGGAAAAATAATGGTTTAAGGTTTGTTTTAAAGTCCAACAAAGCAGCAATTTTTTAGCGGTGTAAGATTCCATAAGATTGCGCCATGCTCCCACGAGATCGTATGGCTCACTGCGATTTCAAATTGATTGATATTGCAAATGCTGCTTACTTGAAACAACGATGTAAAGACTTTATGCAATTATTGCTACTTTATACAGTTATTTTGGTAGTACCGTTATCTAAATTAAATCTAAATTAAAGAGAGTTTTTGCCATTAATTCAGGAAATCGCGACGTCTTGGCGGAGTGCGGAGCGCAATCTCAACTTATTTTTCCCTGAAAATAAAAATTTCATAAAATTTATAACTGTGTGTTCTCTTATTGAGGCGGGTGACTTCAAAATTTTAAAGAAACGTTGTTTTGGTTGTACTGTGAAGGAGGGTATAACAGAAAAACTGATTTTTTGCTATCAATCAAGCATTGTGGTCGAATAAATGGTGCAATATCTTCTTTTAGCGCTTGAAAACGGCTACTTTCCTGCATTTTTTAACAAATTTTGAAATTCTTTTTTTCTTGTAAAATTTTATAAAAATTTTAATCGGCATATTCATGAGGGCAAGTGTGGTGTAGCGCAGCCGGAGGAAGTGCCGGCTGTCGCGTGCACCCAATATCAGGTTCTTGTTTCGGATTTCCCGCCCAGGCCAACAAAGCCTTCTATCCCTCCGTGGTCGGTGAATTGGTACCAGACTTGTCTGGGAAGGATAAAGCAGTGACTTGTTCATCGGCTGGCCACCGAAAGCCATTGTATGGCTAAATACGCATTCAAATCGCATCCACGTCATCCCGTAGAAGTAGAATGCGTGGCGCATCCCAAAAGGAATTGAGCAACGCCGTCCTTTATTCTTGTTGTTATATTTTTTGCTGAGGGGAATGAATTAAAAAGTTTCCAAGAAAGAGTTTCTAGGAAACTATTATTTATTTATTTACTTATTTATTTATTTATTTATTCATTTAATACTATTGCTAGATTTTCTGGGACAAAACATTAAAAGACGTATTCTTCTTTCTCGAAGAGTTTCTAATTTCATCTGGAAGGCGCTGATTTTGATTTGGAAGATGTTAAGTTTGATCTAAAAAGAGTAAGGCCTCCCAGCAAGAGTTGCCAGTTTAATTTGGGAAGTGTCCAAAGTCCCTTTGTGAAGAAATCAACCTGCTTACTGGCTCAGTGGCAGTAGGCGCCCTTAGGGCTCATCGGGATCGATTCCGCTCCCATGCAAACATTGCTTTTCGTCGTTTCGTGTATACCGAAGGCGTTTTCACCGATTTCGTCGCCTCGAAGTAGTTGATCCAGACGAACAAGTCACTCAACGCAGGTACATATCCGTCATGAACGAGCCCCATTACCACTAACGACGTTGTCGCCCTCCGTCGGTTCTTCAGGCCGGTTCACTTCGTGCGTCGGTTCATCATCATTCTTCATCGACAGCTCTGCGCGTCCATTACGACAACTGGATCCTTAGCACTTTTTTGCTGCTTCTGATCTATTGACCCATTTTCGATCAGCATCCCCTTTGTATTTTTTCAATTCGATTTTTCCTGAAAATGCTTTATTTACAACGGAAATCTAGTCATGCCTGGACTCTACTGTTCATTCGTACTATTTAATTGATGTTTTCTTTTACTTTGAGGTTTACCTTATACTTTTGAAAAACAATGTGATTTGTTTGAACGGATTTTGCCACTTACGCGTTCACTTTCAAAACATGGTTCACTGGTAGTAAGCTCATCCCGTGTGTTCTTATGTATGTTTTTGGACTCTTTTTTAAGATTAATAATATGAAAATTTTTCATAGTCAGAAGGTAATGCAATATAAAATTTGAACGAAGCATAATTGCACAAAAGGAACTATTAGGTTAGTGATTTTAAGTCCTTTAGTATAAAAAGTATGTTTGATTTTTAATCGAAGGGTTTAGAGAATTAAAATGTAATTGTTTTCAAGGTTATAGTTTAAGTTTTTCAGATAGATTGTCTTCCAGTTATATAGATTGTTTTCGTGGCTGTAGAGTATTATGTGGTCTTTTGCTGTTTGTAACATTATTATTTATAAATCTAATAGTTAATTCCTTGTATTTTAAGAGTAAATATTAGCTATTCTAAAGAGAATCGTTTCACGAAAAATTCTTTGAATTTCTTTTTTGGAGTCTCCAATTCCTGTTTCAAAGTGAATCGCTTGAAAGCAGAAATTCCCTTTTTTACTGATTCTTTTTTTTAAATTTAACGAAATCTAAATTATAAGGATACATTGGACATTATGCTTGGAGTATGGAGAAGACATTCATTCTACAAACTGCAGTGAGATACTCTCGTAGAGTTGGTGTTAGCGCAGACGGATGAGGGGGCAGTTCTCATCTGCACCCCAAATCGATTCATGTTTCGGGTCCTGTCGAGGGCGGCTAGATTCTCCATCCGTCAGGGTCACATAACTGTTACCAGCCTTTTCTGGAAAAGGGAAAACAGTTTTTTATTCTACAGCTGGGCAAGACAGTGTCTAAACCAAGCACGTTACAAATTGACTTCACCGTGTCCCGCAGAGGTAGAATGCGTAGCGCACCATAAAAGAAATTGGTCAACATTTTCGTTTTGGTCTTCATGAATAACTCCACTTACGCGTAGTGTCTTGGAGGCAATTTGAAGGAATATTTGACGTATAAAAATGTGTTGCAGAGTTCAGTCGATAATCAGACAGGCTTTTTCTTTATCCGACCCTTTTTCACTTTGAGTGGTCATGGCTCTAATGAATAAAACTTTTTAAGAGCGCTACAAAAATGAACGACTCATAACTCGAAATGATCGCTAGGAAACAAGCTTTCAAACAGCTTTCAAACACAATATAATACTTCAGCGGATTTACTTTGAGATCCAGATAGAACAAAAATGTTGCAAAATTTATGACTCAACCTATTATTGGGGGGGGGGGGGCAAAAGTAATGAGACTCTTCATGGCGTGTCCATATATCCCGTGGCTGGAGTCTGGTTTCGTGTTTCTCGTATTTGTATTTTTGTGTGCTACTTAATGAAGGCCACCTGAGATGTTACCACTTCCGCCCTTTCCAGAAGCATGCCAATACTCCAGTCTGTCTCATGCCGAAACCCCAGTCTGACGAGTCGACCTGTGTCTCGCAAATCTCGCCCAATTCCCAACCCCGAGCAGCCTGGGCTCAATAGTCACGCAAGATAAGAGATACGTCTTCTACCTTAATCCTGCCAAGCAGCCAGTCTGGGTGAAGCCCGGTAACCTGTTACCGACCTTCGTTCAGCGAGATGTTCATGGCGAGAAGCACCTTCAGAGCCTTCCGGTCTGCGCCCATGGACCGGTATACTGGAAGCTGTTTACCAAAAGCACGACGATGGACTCCAAGGCCGTGGTGAACGAAATAGAAGAGATGGACCTGCGACTCGAACTTATTCAGCGGCAGCGCGTCAAGAAGGTCCTCCTCTTCGACAACGCCGCACCCCATCGGGAACAAGTGACCACGGATAAGCTTGGCCAGCTGGGCTACGTTCACATGCCTCACCCACCGTATTCGCCGGATATCTCTCCATGACTACAACTACTTCTTGAGCCTACAGGACTTCCTTGTCAGAAAGGACACAAGAACCCAAGCAGTCCTTGACAACCATATCGAGCAGTTGATCAACACCAGGCCCAAGCAGTTCTGGAAGGATGGGATCAGGAAGTTGGCTGAGCGATGGCAGCAAGGTCATTACCCTTAATGGCAAATACATTTCCCAGCATCGTTGAGTTGTAATTGAGTTATAAAGATATAAATAATTTTTTTCAATTTGTCTCATTTTGCCCCCCCCCCTAATAGAATTTGTCGCACTTCGACCATCCAGTTATTTTTTGCATATGGATTTAGTCAGCCAAAGTCGCATTAGAAAACGTGTGCTGATTTGAACGGTGCTCGTTTCGACTAAATATGGTGAGTTCGAAGAAAGTTATGATCGTCTGAAATGGACCAGTCAAGACCGTCCGAACTCTCCGGCCATCCTAATGTGTTCTACTAAACGGCGTGAATGAACCTCCGTCCACTCTCCGCACGATGGTCGAGTGGTGGCGGTGGCTCGTTAATCCACCACACCGCATTCGAACCGCCGACGCCGAAAACCATGTCATCGCGTCGGCGGGTCTGATCCCCGACCCGTGTGCTGGATGACATTATACAGACAGCGGTGTCACACGTTCATTACCGATCTCCCCCCATCACGCTTCCTCGTGTGCGTATGTGTGTTCTCCGAAGTCGGACGACCTTGCCAACGCCACGCAACCGTACGCAAATTGCTGCCGTAGAACGAGGCAGGAGGCGTCGAAGTTTATCTGATCAATCACGCTGTTCTTCTTCTTCGATATTTACTCACCTAGCACACACTCAACGCCTCTCGCTTTCGAACGCAAATCGCGCCCGGTGAGGCACTTTCAAACTCTGCGTTGATCAGAGTCAGCCAGCAGTTCTGTTTACTTTTTCAGTTTTTTCATCAGTTTCAAAACGTTTTGAATTATTAAAAATTACGATTTACGACTGGACCAGGTAAATAGATATGATATTTTCTTTCTGTAATAGTTTGATTAATCCCAAAAATTTTGTCATAGTTTTCCTATGAGAATAAATTCAATTTGTTTTTAAAACTTTTCTCTCCTTTGTCAATGCACATGGCGTTCACTGAAAATTACCCACTGCTTGAACGTGTTTTATTTTATTTTGTTAGATCGTTTCAGAAGTTCTTGCCATTTTCAGGACACCACATTTTTTTGTTCTACAAAAAAAGCGAACACGTCAATAAACGAAGTAACCGCCATCATGTTCTATCGCTTTTCTCCACCTTTCCAGCAGACTCTCGAACCCGTCAGCGTAGAATTTTTCTGGTTTTACTTACTTACTTACTTTGATACCTTGATGATCCTTTTGTCGGCTGGAGGTCTTCTCAGCGGGGACCACAACTCTTCCAGAGCGCTCGATCTCTGGCTGCTTGCGAGTGAGGCAGACTCGGCTCTCTGAAGGATCTTGAGAACGAGTCTGCCCATCGCGTTGGCGGTCGTCCCAGTGGTCTCTTATGGTCTCTCGGGAGCCATTCTGTGACATGGAGACTCCATCTATCGTCCTTTCGTCGAAGCAGGTGTCCGGCCCAGCGATATTTGGACTTCTTCACGAACTGCAGCGGGTCTGCTAATTGCGACTTCTCCCGTAGCTCCCAGCTTCTTAGGCCTTCTTGCCACTGCTGACGAAGGCTTGTCCTTAGAAGACATCTCTCCAGTGCACGATGCGCAGTTTGCATCGCTCTGGCGATTGTCTTGTTGTCGGGCCACGTTTCCGTCGCATAACACATCGCAGGCAGTACAGAGGCGTTGAATATCGAGGCCTTGAGGCCGGCATCCTTGACCTGATCGGTGACTTCGCGAATCGAACTGAAGGCTGCCCATGATGCGCGTCTCCTGCCGGCGATTTCAGGAGCGAGGTCGTTATCCATGTTCAGCTCTCTTCCCAGATAGAAGTAGGAGGCGACCTGTTGTAGAGCGACTCCATTTAACCTTACCTTCTGGCTTTGAATCGAAAAAGTCGGCCGGCCAGCGTTCCATGTCGTCCTCCTCATCGAGCATTTTTCCTTACATGACATTGGAGAGAGACAGGAAAAGGTGGTAGTCTGTTGGTGCAATATCCGTGCTGTACGGTGGGTGAGGCGGCACTTCCCATCCAAGGTCGAGAAGCTTTTGGCGAGTCATTCTTGCAATGCGTGGTCGAGCATTGTCGTGCAACAATCGGATTGTGCTACGACTTAGATGCTTTTCTGCGATCTTGGCGGCCAGTCTATCCAGCTGCTGACAGTATAAGTCAGCTGTTAGAGTTTCGTTACGGGCCGGCAGCTCGTGGTAGATGACACCTTTGTAATCCACCAAACAGAGAGCATGATCTTCGACGGGTGAGGACCCTCCTTTGGCTGTGGCACAGACTGCTCACCCTTGTCAACCCAGTGCCTGCTCCTCTTGATGTTGACGTACAGGCAGCACTTCTCATCTCCTGTGATGACGGACTTCAGCCAAGTATCTGTGCGCTTGTACGAAAGCAACTGAGGGGCCACCGCAGCAGTTGCTGGCGGTCGCATTCAGTGAGGTCATGGGGAACCCACTGTGCCAACTTGTGCACCTTACCCAGCTGATGAGGGTACCGGGCGATGGTCACGTACTGCACACCCAAGTCCTGCGCACGTTCACGAGTAGTCCGCCGTGGGTCCGATTCCACCAGCTGTCGCAATCGGTCGTTGTCCTGACCTGAAAGTATCTTGAAGGTTGAACTCAACTTGCGAAAGCGTGTGAACCACTCTCGTGCAGTGCGGTCGGACACTGTGCCCTCCTCAAATGCACCGTTGATGCGATGACAGGGAGCGGCAGCTGACTCACCAAATTCGAAGTCTTACAATAGAAGACTTCGGATGTACTCCTTTGAAAGCTCCATTTTTCTAGGAATTAAAGGATAAAGGATAAAGGACGGCGTTACTCAATCCCTTTTGCGATGCGCCACGCATTCTACTTCTACAGGATGTCGTGGAGGCGACATGAATGCGTATTTGGCCATACAATGACTTGCGGTGGCCAGCCGATGAACAAGTCAACGCTTTATTTTTCCCAGGCAAGTCTGGTACCAATTCACCGACCCCGGAGGGATGGAAGGCTTGGTTGGCCTGGGCGGGAAACCCGAACCAGGAACCTGGTATCGGGTGCAGGCGACAGTCGGCGCCTCCTCCGACTGCGCTACACACGCCCTTTTTCTAGGAATTACGCGGAGTTTTTCTAGGAGTTTTCTAGGAGTAGCTAGCAATAATGACAAACTCATACATAACCGATCTCTCTATGTGAACAAAAGATAGGTAAGGAAGCGTTAGTGAGAAGAAAAGCACATTCAAAAAATGGCGGAAACTTGCGCAACAACCTAATATTTCATTTATTGCACAGACTGTACGCCTTAAACATTTCATAGACGAAACAAATACTGTAGATTAGGCCAGAATACATGGAATTGTTCAGTTTGAGTTTGTTTTTCAATCCTATTGTGAGTAATGTGGAAATTTCAGTTTGAAATTTCAAAAATTGAGATTATAACAAGTTCATTTTTGCTCAGTTTATTTTATTTAATTTCAAGGCGTAAGTCTAAAGAGAGCGCCGGGTTTGTGGGGTCCAGCCTCCATATTCTCGATCTACGGGAACCTTACCCTAGTCGAAGCAACGCCAGGTGTCCTTCTAGTGCTATACTGAATATGTATCGTTCCATTCTATACGTTTTTGTAAAAATTCTCTGGATGTTGTGTATGAACAAAGGGGAGGAACCCACCTTTGCATTGCACCTATTCTTATTTTTTCTTATTTTTTCAATTTTTATTTAATTAGTGAAAATTCGCGTTATTTTGCCCATAGCAAAGATTCGTTGCTCAATTCAATTGGAAGAGGAGGTTACAGAAATCTTTCGACTTGTTAAACATTACGATTTGGCTTAGATGCGTGGTAGCGCAGTTGAAGGAGGTGGGGGGTGTCGCGTGCAACCGATTCCAGGTTCCTGGTTCGGATTTTCTTTTGTCCGAGAAGGACACCATTTTTTGCTCCACGACATCCCATAGAAGTAGAGTGCATGGCGCATTCTGCACAAGGATTGAACAACTTCGACATTTACTGTGGTAGAAGAACATCTTCCTCTTTACTTTAGCGTTTATTTCTTCTCAAAAGAGAGCAGCCTTTTTCTATGTAATCTATTGCCAGAGCTCAGTATAGAGCTCGAATGCGCATATAATCTTGCCTTATCAAATCGCATTGAAGGCGCCTTCTCAGCGGATCTGTTGGTTGTGAACTTCATCTTCTTCACGGAAATTTATTCTGAATCCTTTAATGGCCTGCAAAACATTTTACAAGAGTATCAGCTGATCACACACATCTCGACTGAGCTCTAGTGCTCAGGAGCATCCAGCAAATCAGGATACGCGGCGCATTCCCAACCTACTCCCACAGCCTATGAGGCCGTACTACATAACACACCGTAAGAATGTTACGAAACAAGTGTTTACACAAGTATTTACTTCGATAACCATGGTGACTAAATGCGCCCTAGAAAGCGCCGCCCCGAAGTCATATTGATGTCAAAAGCTAGGCGGTCCGAACCCTAAGACTTCCCTATTTCCCTACTTATTCCCTTTATTCCCTACTTCCCTATTCCCTACCTGTCTGGTATCACTTGTATCTCATGGTGCCTCTTGAATTAGCATAGTAATTTCAAGTCTATTTTTTTTCTTCAGAAGGCACCACATTAAAAGACCTTTGTTTTCCACTGGGGCGCGTGGAGCGCAGTCGGAGGAGGCGCCGGCTGTCTGCACTCGATACCAGGTTCCTGGTTCGGATTTCCCGCCCAAGCCAACCAAGCCTTCTATGGGTCGGTGAATTGGTACCAGACTTGTCTGGGAAGGATAGAGCGCTGACTTGTTCATCGGCTGGCCACCGCAAGTCATTGTATGGCCAAATACGCATTCAACTCGCCTCCACGACATCCCGTAGAAGTAGCATGCTTGGCGCATCCCAAAGGGATTGCATAATGCCGTCCTTTATCCTTTTATCTCTATAACTCAGTCGTCCCTGAGGCATAAGAATGACAAAGGATAACGGGTAATGACCACTCCGGGCTCCTCACTTCCAGTTTGCTCCGAGCTTCTTGTGATTCTCTTTCTTCTAAAAATGACGGATGATTCTGTGTGCTGTTATTCTTTGACTGCATTTTATCAATCATTTTCAAGTTTTTTTTGCTTTAGTTTTTCTGGTTTTGACACCTTGCTAGTGTGTGTTTGCTATGTTTGCTTCTATGTTTTGAGCTCATCCTAGGGCGTATATGTATATTAAATAAATAAATAATAAAAATAAGGTAATCAATAATCTGGGGATGCGCCAGGTGTTCTACTTCTACGGGAGGCGTGGATGCATTCTGAATGCATATTTTGTTTAACTTGCGGTGGACAGCCGATGAATAAGTTGGAATTTTGACCTTTTAAGGCAATTCTTATGCGAATTTACCGACTTCGGAGGGATGAAAGGCATAGTTGGCCTTGGCGAAAACCCGAACAGGCAACCTAGAATCAGGTGCACACGACAACTGGCGCCTCGTCCAATTGCGCTACCACGCGCCCATGAAGCATACACTTCAATTATTGCTAGCCTGAAAGCCAGTATTCCTGCCGTTTGTTCAATTATTTACTCATTTCATAAAAGGTTCGTTTAAAAAACTGACACCTTTCTTAGTTATCTCTAATTCCCACGTGTATGTATCTCCTATATTCATCCTACTCGTTTCGTCTGAATTCCGGATGATCTTCCAGCTCTCAGATTCTGCTACTCCTAACTATTACTTACAGAATGGTACAAAGAATCGCACGAACGAACAACATGCCGCACATCTACACCCTCGTCCACGACTCGTAAGTCTCTTCATTTTGATTTTCTGTTTTTATTTGTTTTACAATTTGTTGTCATATTTTTAATTGTGGGCACGTGTAGCGCAGTCGGAGAAGGTGATTGCTGTCGCGTGCCCCCGATACCAGGTTCTTTGTTCGCATTTCCAGCTTAGACCAACCTTCCCTTCTGTCCTTCCGAGTTCGGTGAATTGGTACCAGACTTGTTTGGGAAGGATAAAGCGCTGATTGGGCTGGCCACCGCAAGTCATTTCTCTGTTTGTATGGCCAAATACGCATTCATTTGCTCCACGACATCCCGTAGAAGTAGAATGCGTGGCGCATTCCAAAAGGGATTGAATAACGTCGTCCTTTATCCTTTATCCTTTAATAATCTGATGTGGAATCGGAGCGGAAGACACCGTTTCTGCACAGAAGACTCCCTACTTAGCCATTTCTCTAACATTGTAAGGGGTAAGACATCAGACCTGTTCTCAAAGAGAAGCACGGAGCACAAATAATTGGCAAGTAGACTTTTCAATACGAGATTTTATTCAACCAGACGTTCAGCGGCCAAACGGCCGCCATGCGTCTGGTTGGGGGCTTCGCCCCAAACTCCGAGAATATTAGGGGGGGGGGACCAAAAGTAATGAGACACCCCACGCCGTGTCCATATATCTCGTGGCTGGAGTCTGGTTTCGTGCTTGTTGTATTTGTATGTTTGTATGCTACTTACTGAAGCCCATCTGAAAAGTTACCACTTCCGCTCCTTCCAGAAGCATGCCAAAAACCCCAGCCTGTCTCATGCCGAAACCCCAGTCTGACGAGTCGACCTGTGTCGCTCAAATCTCCCCCAATTCCCAACCCCGAGCAGCCTAGGCTCAACATTCACGCAAGATGAGAAGTACGTCTTCTACCTTAACCCTGCCAAGCAGCGAGTCTGGGTGAGGCCTGGTGAATTGTTACCGACTTTCGTTCGGCGAGATGTTCACGGCGAGAAGCATCTTTGGAGGTTTTGGGTCTGCGCCCATGGATCGGTTTACCGGAGGCTGTTTCCCAAGAGCACCGCGATGAACTCCAAGGCCATGGTGAACGAAATAGAAGAGATGGGCGGGCGACTCGCTCTTATTCATTCGCGGCGCTTTAAGAAGGTTCTCCTCTTTGACAACGCCGCACCCCATCGGGAACAAGTAAGCACGGATAAGCTTGGCCAGCTGGGCTACGTTCACATGCCTCACCCACCGTATTCGCTGGACATCTCTCCATGCAACTACCACTACTACTTGAGCCTACAGGACTTCCTAGTCGGAAGGGACACAAAAACCCGAGCAGTCCTTGACAACCATATCGAGCAGTTGATCAACACCAGGCTCGAGCAGTTCTGGAAGGATGGGATCAGGAAGTTGGCTGAGCGATGGCAGCAAGGTCCTTGCCCTTAATGGCAAATACACTCCTCAGCATCGTTGAGTTGTAATTGAGTTATAAGGAGATAAAGATTTTTTTCCATTTTGTCTCATTACTTTTGGCCCCCCCCCCCTAATAGAACACCTCTGTTTTGGCCTTCTTACTCGCGTTACAGTGAAAAACTGGTTCTAAGGGAAAGCGGAACAGTATGGCACAATCTTCAAAACTGTCCCTATGAAGCCTATCCACTCTCTATCGCACTTACGCCGATTTATTCTGGTCTCCCCATTAATGGTCCCTTTAACCGGTCTCTCCTTTACTGCCCCACCCCCTTTCACAGCTCCCCCATTCCCCCCTTACTGGTCTCACCTTCACTAATCCTCTTTACTGGTTTCCTTCCCATTCACTGGCCGCCATTACTGGTCCCACCTTCACTGTTCCTCTCTTCACTAGTCCTCCTTTAATGGTTCCCCTTCACAGAACCCTCCATTTCGCTGGTTCCCGCTCACTCCCCCCCCCCCCTTACTACTCCCCAATCCTCACCTTAGTGGTAATGTTTTGGTATTTTTTATTGGTCTCCCCTTCACTGGCTCCCATTAAAAGTCCTACCCTTACTGGTACCCCTCCCCTTCACTGGTCCTCCCACCCTTCACTGGATCCCCGCTTACTAGTCTCTACTTTAGTGGTCTCCCATTACAGGTGTTCGGATTCCGGACACCTATTGCGCGAGATAGGTGACACCTCTTCTGAGCCCACACACTCCTTGCATGACATCGGTGACATGTCTTCTGAACCGAGACCCCTATTAGCGACATCGGTGGCACGTTTTCTGAACCCGAACACCTGTTGGACGTCGTCGGTGGCATGTCTTTTGACCCAGACACTAATTACGCGACATCGTTGACACCTCTACTGAACCCAAACACCAATGCGCGACATCGGTGGCATGCCTTTCTTCTGAATCCGAGCGCCTGTTGCACGACGTCGGTTACACGTCTTCTGAAACTGGACGCCTGTTGAGCAACGTCGCTGGCATGTCTTTTGAACTCGAACGCCCTTTGCGCTACATCGGTGACACTTCTTCTGACGGTCTCGACACATTGTGAGTGGCACCTCGTCTGAACACGGACCTGCTACTCGAAGGCCAGACGGATGAGCAAACAGACGGACAGACGACGGGCGGACGGACAAACGGACAGACGGACAACCGCTAACTCCTTTATATATATAGTAGGATAGGATGTTTTCCTTCGGAGAAGCTCGTTACATTCTCGCCCACGAAAAGACATGCAAGGTCGTCTTGTACGTGAAAGAAGAGACCATTCGCTGACCCTATTCTATTCGCTAACTTCCGCATAGTCGACTTGCTCATAATCGAATCAAATTAAACCTATCGAATAGAATTGAGACGAAACCAGGAAATACCAGTGAATATCGTGCGTGATAGAAAGCGAGGTTCGGAGCAGCGCCGACCAGAATATTAAAGAACAAAATCAAACAGGAAGTGGTAATGCGCTATGAGGGAGACTTTAAAAGTGAGCCCGTCGTCGCAAACCAATTTGCGTCACATCTGTGCCCTCTATTGACAAGTGCTTTTCAGGTTACCGTGACCTAAGTTACCCGCACCTCTGGAGTCGTGGAATTGTTCATACAATAGTGCCAGTTCGACGTAGATGTAGTATACATTGTGACTCTTAGAACCTGATTACTGTGACTTCAACGCCTACTTTGCGCAAGTCTGTTGCTTCTAAAGTTCTCAACATACAGGGTGTCTCAAAAAATGTATATACCGTTTGAAAGGTGATAACTTTGCTCACAGTAACGGTACTGAAGAAGTTAAGGGCTCATATGAAAGCTTAAGAAAATAGAAATGTCTAACATATGAGCGGTGTGGAATGCATCATGCGCTCGTCTGATATTTAGCATTTTACACTCGATTGATTGTGTTTCGCTCGGATACTTGTTATGATTTCTTAACAAAGTGGCCGTATCGATTGATTTTTGCTTCTTTTAAGGTTTAAAACTCAAAAACACACTATTGCGTTTGAAAAATGCATGGCAAGGATAAGAATAAGGATAAGGATAAAGAGCGGCGTTACTCAATCCCTTTTGAGATGCGCCACGCGTTCTACTTCTACGGGATGTCATGGAGGCGATTTGAATGCGTATTTGGCCATACAATGACTTGCGGTGGCCAGCCGATGAACAAGTCAGCGCTCTTTCCTTCCCAGACAAGTCTGGTTCCAATTCACCGGCCCCGGAGGGATGGAAGGCTTGGTTGGCCTGGGCGGGAAATCTGAACCAGGGACCTGGTATCGGGTGCAGGCGACAGCCGGCGCCTCCTCCTGCTGCGCTACATGCGCCCGACAAAAAAATTCAGAAAAATGCAGGGTATCCTAGAAAATGCAGGTACTATTTGAAAGGTTCTAACATTGCTGCTAGTGAATATTTTGAAATTTTTTGAGACTTATATGAAAGTACAGGGTAACGAGATTACTGTAGCTTACAAGTAGTCAAGATTGCGACATGTCCCCGCCTGAAACTTTGCATTTCAGACTCGATTGTTTGTGTACGGGCTAATTGCTTGTTACAATCTTGTTACTGCTTGGCCAGATCAACCTGCACTGTGCTTCTTTTAAGGTTTTCCTTCGCCCAATGGCTGCATCTATGCCGGTTAACCTTTGCATTCAGCTTAAATGTTGCTTCATCACTCCACAGAGCCCGTCTTGTAAAATGGGGCTCCTGCTCACATTTAAATCGTGTGATCTGTAAACTCGCATGTTTCGTGTCTTTCACATGATTGCCTAGTTCTAAATGTCAAAAGAAGTACAGCACATGTTAATTTGGCCATGTAAGTAACAAGATTGTAACAAGCATTCAGTCCATGCACAATCAATCGAGTCTGAAATGCAAGATTTCAGGCGGGAGCATGGCGCAGTCTTGACGATTTGCACGTCACAGTAAATCTGTTAACCTGTACTGTTATAGAAGTCCCAAAATATTTCAAAAGATTTACTAGTAGCAACCTTTCACAACCTTTCACATAGTACCTTGATTTTTTAGGAAACCTTGCATTTTTCCTAAGCCATGGTGTGTTTTTAAGCTTTAAACTATATGTGAAATGCAAATCAAAATCAATCGAAACGGCTACTTTGTGAAAATTTATAACATTATTGAAGCGAAGCACAATCAATCGAGTGTAAAATGCAAAATTTCAGACGAGTGCGTGGCGCATTCCATACCATTCACGTGTCAGACCATTTCTATTTTCCTAAGTTTTTACATAAGCCCTTAACGTCTTCAGTACCGTTACTGCGAGAAAAGTTATCACCTTTCAAACAGTGTATACATTTTTGAGACACCCCGTAGTCTAAAAGGAGGACGAAAACGCATATCCGAATGTGTGGCGCATTCTGACGAGCATGCAAATAGGGCTCGGTCCTCTTAGGGCACTATCGAACACCTCAAGCTCTTGTTATTTCCAATACCTTTTGTTGGGACATGAGATAGCGTAGTTGGAGAAGGCGCTGCTGTCCCGAGCACTCCGATTCCAGGGTGCTGGTTCAGATTTTTGCCAAACAAGACTTCCATCCTCCCTGCATTCGGGGAACTGGTGCGGGACTAGCATGGGAAGCATAGCACGCTGACTTGTTCGTCCTCAGGCTACCGCAATTCATTGTATAGGGCAAAGATCCATTCAGTTGCCTTCGTCACATCCCGTAAAAGTAGAATGCGCGGCGTATACCAAAATGGACTGACTAACGCTATCCCTTACTCGGTATCGTTATCGTTATCTTCTCCGGTGTGTTATGGATAAACCTCGACGGACATGTGCTTGAAGCGCACATCTACAAGTGCACATCCACGCACATCAATTCTCCCGAAAAGAATTTCCTTCATTTGGAGACGCCTGGCTGCCTCACAGACATCGTGCGCATGCACCAATGCATTCTGAAGCATTATGTGCTGGAATCGTTACAGGCCCTATCCTGCACGAGAAGTCTCGGACCACGTCTACGATGAGCTGAAGAAGATTCTGATCCTCGCCGGCGCCTTCTTCTTCATCACCATCGTCTGTGTGATGTCAAAATTGCAGGTATGTGATGACGGATTCTTCTTTTTCTTCCTTTTCTTCTTCGTCTTCTTCTTCATCATTTAAAAGGATTATGATGGTGAAACCACTTCCGTCCAGGTTTTCCGATGCTTCTGTCTTCTCCGGAAAGACATAATTTCAGCGTTTTATAGACGAACTAAGACAGGCTGCGCGTATGCGGCCCGTTTTTCTCTTGAACTTAATTAAAATGCCGTCTGGCTGCTGATCCACGCCTCATTGAGTACAAGCTTAGTCTTCCTCCTCTCATCGCAACTGTTCCGCTTAGCTCCTTGCTTGTAAGGGGCTTCGGTTTTTGAATTCATCAACGAACTCGATTGAGATTCTTCGCTTTCCCTAAATGAAGCCTCTACACTTGGATGTCATTTTCCTCTATTTTATTTTATTTCATTTCGCTCTATTTTTATTATTCGATTACAAACGGACCAACTCTTCCGTGGTACACCTTTGTCTTTAAACTGAATACTTTTTAACCCGATCTGGATAAATTTGAAATTAAATAGTATACTTTTCAAATCATGCTGAACATCTCTCAGATTAAAACGATTGTCGGTGCTAGTCGTTAATATGGCCTACATGAGGAGGCGAGAACGCGCCAGCCAATCATAGCCAATCAAAGGACCAACGAATCGTGGTCTAACCAATAAGGGCGCCAACCGTTACACCCTCTCCGGTTAGTACTTCGGAATGCGCCACGCATTCTAGTGCTACGCGATGTCGTTGGACAAACGCGTTTTTAGCTCATGGCATGCACGTGGCTGCCGATTTACACCATTTTTACGTTGAATCGGACACTTTTCAAATCAAGCTGGACACTTTTGAAATCAAATTGGACCTTTCACACCAAATTTTTCACTTTTAAAATCAAGCTATACACCTTCCGTACCAAATTGGACACATTTCACGTCAAACTGGACACTCTTCTAAGCTAGCCTAAGACCTTTGATATCAAAGCGGACTCTTTGAAATCGAAATCGCCTTTTGGTATATTAAACTACAAACTCCCTAAGATGGTTGGAATAATTTTTTGTTTAAGAAAAATTAGGTACAACTTTTTTTGAAATTTTTTAGTTCAGCTGCCCCTACAAGTGTAACAAAATTTTATTTTTAAAAGAAATGATAAGTTAAATTTTGTCTTGAAGCGCAACAAGTCAGCAGACAAATAGAACATTAAAGGACTGGATCGCGCCATACACTCGAACAGCAAGTCATAATGCTTATTTTATTGGTAATGTAAATACTGCTTGCATGCAGCAAGAAAGTCAAGACATGTGTTTTTTACAATTGTTTATGTTGCACCGTTCGCAGGCATGAAACTGCATGCGAACAGAAATTTAGCTATCAATCGAATAAAAATCGCGGAAGCATGGCTCGGACGGGGCATGGCGCGATCTCTGTTTTGGCAATATAAAATGGCCGCCTTTCTGCGACACTGTTCAAATTAACACATTCGCGACGAGAGCGCTCTCGCGCACAATGCGCGCGACGGCCCGCTGCCTTGTTGGCGCGCGCGGGTGTCCACTCATTTGTGTGGACATCCTCCCTCGCGAGAGTTACTTTCTGTAAGTAAATTTTAATCGATCTTTGGAAGAAGATCTGAACATTGGTTTGTTACTACAATTTGGGAATTTGAAAAGAAAATCGAACAAAAACATCAAAAAAGGAAGTTTTTCCCCAAAAACTCCCGTCCACACATATGAGTGGACACCGTCCATCGCACCCTCTCCGCTGTCCACTCATATGTGTGGACACCGTCGCGAATGAGTTAAATTGGACAATTTCCACGTCAAATCGGACACTCTTTTAAGCTAAAAATTTTGAAATTAAATTGAGCTTCTTGCACTTTCCAACATGGTTAGAATATTTTTTGTTTAAGGAAAGTTCACTATAACGTTTTATGAAAAAAGTTAAGGTACCCGAATGTGTGTAATAAATTTGTAATGTTTTATTTTTTGAAAAAATAATGAATTAGTTTTTTGATACGGAGTAAAGTAGCAATCATTTTGTGCGTTTAGAGACCAGATTGCGCCATACACTCGAAAAGCTCGACGCGATTTTTATATGATTGATAGCGCAAGAGTTGCTAGCATGAATCATGAAAATGGGGTTATGTGTGTTCCTTACAATGGTTTTTGTCGTATCGTCAACAGCTGTGAACCCCCATGCAAACAGCAATTTTGCACATAATCACATAAAAATTGCGACGTCTTGGACGAGTGCATGGCGCAATCTCTCCTTTGCGCCAAAAAGTTGTCGCTCTACTGCTCTTTAAAACAAACAAAAAGCAAAAACAACAAAAAAGCCATTATTTCTTCTCAAGAAATCTTTAACATTTTTAGAAAAGCGTTCACATAATGGGTAAGTGAATAAAAACGTCAAAAACATCCTACTAGAAATTTCTTGAAAGAAAAATATAGTTATTCTAAAAAATAAAAATAAATAAAGGATGAAGGACGGCGTTACTCAATCCCTTTGGGATGCGCCATGCATTCTACTTCTACGGGATTAGTGGGGGCGAATTGAATGCATGTTTGGCCATACAGTGACTTGCGGTGGCCAGCCGGTGAACAAGTCAGCGGTCTATCCTTGCCAGACAAGTCTGGTACCAATTCACCGAACCCGGAGGGATCGAATGATTGGTTGGCCTCGGCGGGAAATCAGAACCAGGAACCTGTTATCGGGTGCATGCGACGGTCGGCGCCTCCTCCGACTGCGCTACACGCGCCCATTCTAAAAAATAAAGATGAAAAATAATGAAAGAAAAACAAATATTTATATATTTATTCTAACTATACGAGGAGTCCCTAGTTTAATTTAGAAGAAAATTACTTCGATTTAGAAGAGTTCGCCTTGAGTTTAATGGTCCCAGACTGGCGTAGAAGTGTCCAATTTGATTTGAAAGTGTCCAACTCTACGTGAAAAAGTACACAAATCGGCATTCAGGCATATCCCAGTCAGATCTTCCTGGTACCGACGCAGAAAGCTTAGAAGAGGTCTGAGCGGGATCCGAACCAAGAAGCTTGACTGGGTGCGCGCACCTCGCCCCACTGCTCTACTGAGCGTCCATCTGCAGATGTATTATAGTTGCCTCAACGTCGTCAGGTGTTTTTCACCGATACAGCAGTTAAGTCTTGGAGGAAGACGTCACGAGTCAACTGCTTTCGCATCCCTGAATCGCTCCGCGATCGCTAATCCGGCGCTAAGCGGTTCGGGTGCCATGATCCCATATTCTTAAGAGCCGGGGGTGTCGACCACGCCCGGCTCTGCAGCCGCTTGTCTCATTTCCGCCCCCGACACGTATCGGCACACCCATATCTCCTGAGAAGCTCTGTGATCAATTACCCGTCCAATCTAGGCGCATCGGCTCTCGTTGCTGGTTTAATTTGATGAGTCCTACATTAAGGGCTAGGGGTGTAGAGTCGCAGTCGGAGAGTCGCCGCATGCACCAGTTTTCAGATTTCTGGTTTCGATTTCCCGCCCAGGCCAACAAAGCCTTCCATCCCTCCGGTTTCGGTTAGTTGGTATCAGACTAGTCTGGGAAGTATAAAGCACTGCCATATTCATTGGTTGTCCACCACAAGTTATTGTATAGGCCACATAAGCCTTCAAAATGCCTCCACGACTTCCCGCAGAAGCTGAATGCATGGCCCATCACGCAAACGGATTGCCTAACGCAGAAGTTTAGCCTTTATCTCCATGTTAAAATCACTTGAAAGTGATGCTCTGAAAGGAGAAAATGGCCGTAGAGAGCCCTAACATTGCAGTTCGAGGCGCTTTTGTGAAGCTGGCACAATTTGTTGGGAGAGGTGTTCGCCTTGCGAAGAAGATATCACCTCCTGTAAGAAAGTATGGCTCCACGACTATCACTTGTTTAGCTCTTTTTAAAGGCACATATGGGGCAGGAGAAAGAGGAGCTGCTTTCAGACTGCACTCGATTCACATGTGGGTACATGTCGCTGATTTCTTCTCGGACTTTCAGTCTCATGAGCAGGTCAACTGGATGCAGGCCTATTTTGGGCATGTAAAGTCCTAAGAGCTTATTCAGAAAGTCTTCAGCATTTTGAGTGATCCACGTTGAACTACCATAACTTTACAAATCTTATCGGATTTAGTCGAAATAAGCACCGTTCGAATCAGCACTTTTGCTAACAGGCTACAAGTCGACTTATTCCATCAGCGAAAAAGTTAGGTAGTAGAGATTCGACAAAATCCACGAAGGCTGTTTTTGCTTCGTCCTGATTGGTGAAGGTTTTACCAGCGAGGAAGGTCTGAAAGTGTATGAAAAGGTGGTAGTCGGTTGGCGAGAGGTCTGGAGAATATGGCGGGTGAGGCAGACCTTCAACCCTTAATTCGTTCAATTCTCGAATAGTGATTTGTGAAACGTGTGGGCGGGCGTTATCGTGCCGAAGAATCGGGCCTCTTCTACTGACCAATGCTGGCTAAAGTTGGCGCAATTTTCGGTGCATTTGGTCGATTTCCTTACGCCCCTGTTATACTCCCGCGGAGCATCCGCGGAAGGGCGGGAATCGCGCCGAGACTCCTCACCTGGCCAATCGTCGCGCCTCGCCACGCCCGCCTCCGCCGTGCACCATTGGTCCGCGGACATTCCGCGGATGCTCCCGCGGGAGTATAACAGATGCCTATAACAGAGACCTTACAGTAAGGCCCCGTTTATACTTCGTCGCGGCGCGACGCGACGCCACGCATAGCGGCCATATTGATTGTGCGACGCGATCGATCAATTTCGCCTCATTGCGTGGCCATCGCGTTGCGTCGCGACAAAGTATAAACGGGGCCTAATACTCTGCTGTGATCGTTGGCCTGGTTCCAATAAGTTGTGAGGGATCACACCAGCCGTCGACCATCACACAGTGACCATTACCTTTTCTTGGTGGAGGTCCGCCTTTGGAAAATGCCTAGGGGTTCGTCGGCGTCCAACCACTGTCCGGAACGTTTCCCGTGACCGTACAGAATCCACTTTTCAACACAAGTGATGATTCGATCCAAAACGGGTCAGTTTTGTTGCGTAAAAGTCGAAAAGAACAGACCTCGAAACGCGTCAATTTTTGCCGCTCACTCAACTCGTGGGGCTCCCACTTTTTGGGCTTTTTCACCTCCAAAGGCGTTTCAGAGCATCCGCAGCAGCAGTTTTACTGACGTCTAGCTCTTCCGCGAGTGCCCTGTTTGTCGTGAAATGCTATGAAAGTGTTGGTTATTGGTAAAAATCCATATTTATGTACAAAAGATAGCTAAAGCGATAATTCCGAAGTGTTCTCTTTTCTGATTTTTCTGCTTCCTTGCGTTTTTGGATCATCTGCTTTCTGCAAAAATTTCCAAAATTTCTGCCATTCCCCCTGGTGTACACCACCTGAGTATCCGCTTTTCCAAACCACTCTCCTGATGTATGTGCGATGTTCCGTGGAAAACTTGTTTTCATCATAGACGGGAGCTGCTCCGCACAGCGCTTCTTGCTGCTGTGCGATATCCTCCTCTTCTCATCGCAGATGAGAATGTGATAAAAAATTTATAGTATCTTAGACGCCAAAACAATCGGCAACGGCGAACACTCCTTCACCAGCAGGGAACTCGTCGAGCAAACCTTTTGAGCACTTCGTTAGTTTTTCTTCAGAAAGTGACTTCCATTCATTGCTCCAATTCTCCCTAGACCTTCTCGTTATGTGGCATTGCTCTGGGCTTACTCAACAATCAGAGACTCGGAACTTCCAATCTGTTAGGCTGTTGGGAAAGTTCTCGCCGTTTTTCCAACCGTGTCAGTTAAGCTAGAACTATCACGCCTCGAGTATTGTTGCCACTGAAAACCATTATCAGAAATCTTTAATGAATAGGAACTATCTTTGGGCACGTGTAGCGCAGTCGGAGGAGGCGCCACCTGTCGCCTGCACCCGATACCAGGTTCCTGGTTCGGATTTCCCGCCCAGGCCAACCAAGCCTTCCGTCCCTCCGGGGTCGGTGAATAGGTATCAGACTTTTCTGGGAAGGACTAAGCGTTGGTTTGTTCGTCAGCTGGGCACCGCAAGTCATTGTATGGCCAAATACGCGTTCAAATCGCCTCCACGACATCCCGTAGAAGTAGAATGCGTGGCGCATCCCAAAAGGGATTGAGTAACACCGTCCTTTATCCTTATCCTGATCCTAAAGGTATCAAAACCTTCTTTAAAGTCATGGTTTTGAAATCTAAACAACGGCGGGAATATTTAACGCACTAAAGCGAGAACTTTTTCGACAACCTAATATCTTTGTCCGGATTCATCAACGAATTACAGTAATTTAACTGAGAAATTTCGGCCGAGATTCTTGAAAAAGAGCGCGAATTAACGCCGCTTATCAACTGGCGATATGGCGAAATGTTGGCGTTATCGGGGATTTCGGTTGTAATTTCTCCGTTAAACCTCTGTAAGTCGTTGAGGAATCTGGCCCTTTGTTGCTTGCGTTATTAACCAGATTCATGAAGTACAAGATAACTGCAGTATTTATGTGACCGCATAGAAGGATTGGCCCATGGTCACAACGCGTTGTAAAAAGAGAACAGTGAGTGTTTCTTCAGCTTAATTGACTCACCGTAACAAAGCCAAGGTACCGACAAAGAAGGTTCTAGCCTTCATGAGCACCTACTTTGTACACAACGTCAGTGAAGGTGAAAAATCCAACTGCAATTGTTGCTCCATTTATTGAAATGCACGGCGCATCCCGGTGAGAATGGTTAACTCATACTTGCTTGCCGTATCTTCTGTACTTGCTCGTTCTTCAGAAATCACTACGCTTAATCTTCCCCACTTGCCCAAGTCGCTTAAGCACGACCGAGATGACCAGCAAGGCATTGTCCTCGTGAAGAAACACGCCATCATGTGCGCGTCGGCAGGCGATGCTAATCAGAGCACTTCCGCTCAATGCTAGTCGTGTATCCCCTGATTCCGCTTTCTGGTTTTCGGGCTTCGTTTGCTAGAAATCGTCGAAGCCAGAAACCACCAGTTTTTTCGACTAATTTTTGACTTCTTTGGAACAGCTTTACCCGATTTGACCAACTGAGCACAAGAATCACTGTAAATAAGCTGCAAATTTCTTCAGACTTTGATTACATGCCGCTATATCGTAAGGTTTTGTCTGCGGCGAACTACATTCTACGGGACTCATAAGGGTTTGTCCAATACACTCCGTCTCCCCCATTCTGAAACCTTACCAGGGAAGGCTCTCAGGCATAGGTCTGAACGGGTAATGGATAGTACTGTGAGAATCTGCACCCTTCATATAGTTGGAAAACCTGTTTCGTTTTTGCTGACTCCTTGAACCCAAACAGCTACGGGCCTTCGAATTTGGAGGGTACAGTATTCACCGTCAGCGCCTCCCACATTCCTACGTGAGCGCGCTGATGTGCACGACGTGGCGAAATGCATTGCGACAAACGGATCGGTGGCTCAGCAGGTTGGGAGGCTGCTCCATAGGCGCTAGGTCAGATGTTCGACTCCCGTGCTATGCACTCTTTTTGCATTTTTTCATGACTGCCGTCTCTTTTACCAGTTTGCTTCCTGCACATCTACTGCACACTTATTTCATTCAAAATTGTCAAATATAGGTCAGATTCGAGCTCAACACGAGTTTGAGTAAAAACGGCAACCGCGACCTTACCTCTACCTACTGTAACTTAGGTACTCCAGCGCAGTACGGAGAAAGATATCAGATTCGTGATTACCATCCCAAATAACCCCTTGGGAGAAGCTTGGGCGAAATCGGTGGTGACGACCTCGACAGCCCTAGTCACTCGTACCTACTGCTGAAAGGTCACTGTTTAACATACGCTGAAAAACACAAAACATTGTATAATCCTGAAACTGGGAAAAGTGAGTGAAGCACAGCTCACAGCAAACCCGTATTTGACAATTTAGAGTGAAATAAATGCCTAGGAGATGTGTGGGAAATAAGCTGATTTGAACTACCATTGAGGTACTATTGTACTCTCACGACTCAAGAGGTCAAGGAGAGGTCGAAAAAAATTTTGCCCAAACTTCGCCCAGCGGTGTTATTTGGGGTGCTGATTACGAATCTGACATCCGTTTTTCATATTTCAGCCGACTTTGGTAGGTTACGGTAGGTACAGGTGACGATGCAATCCTGTACTCCTAATTTCGGAGGCCCTCCGGGCTCTTCGGGTTCAAGGACTCAGCAGAAACGAAACATGTTTTTCTCCTATATGAAGGGTGTAGATTCTTGCAGTACTATCCATTTCCTCCGTGCAGACCTACGCCTGAGACCCTTCCCTGGTTAGTGTCGTTGTTAACGACGTTTGTAGTACCTACTGAAGTTTATCTACTTCCTTCTTCTTCTTCTTCTTCTTCTTCTTCTTCTTCTTCAGCGTTTGTCTCGCTTCGAGGCGGAGTCCGCTATTCTGGTGTCATGACACCACCTTTCCCGATCCAGCGCTAGATCAGGGTGGACACGAGCTACTTTCAAGTCCATATGTAACGTATCAGCCGAGCGCTGCTTCGAGCGCCCTCTGGACCGTTTTCCTACTACCTCGACTCTCTTCTTCTCCATACTCCACACTCCTGCCGTACCATCGTAAGCGAGCTTCGCGCACCTTGTCAGCTATCGGCGCGACACCGAACTTCTGCCAAATGATATCTCTTCGGATGCGGTCCATGCGGGTGACTCCAGCCATCGAAGGTAACCTACTTCCATTTCTCACAAGTGTCGTTAACTGCAGGGACCAGATTCAGCAACGGCTTACCGCCCTCTCACGGTGAAAATACCGCCAAACCCCCTGATATGACATTCATCCAGCATCAGGTTTGGCGGTATTTTTACCGTGAGGGGCGGTAAGCGATTGATGAATCCAGGAGAAATTTCTGGAGGTGTTAAACCTGCTACATCGAAGGTATGGGCATCTGGCGAGGCGCAAGCTTGTAGGTTGTTTGTAATTAGATAGCCTTTTAATCATTGATTGTTAGGCTTTATCATGAGGCTTTAATACCATTGATGCTTCGTCCATGATTCAGCGTTATATCGCGTTGTGTTGTGACGATGCGATACTTCTGTCTAATTCTTAAATAAATAAAATATATTGGGCAGGGAGGCTGATAAGCTCTAGACTTGAAAGGGTGTACCGCGGCTAGAGTGCCGTATTGATGCATTATCTTATTTACCTACTTGCGGTATCGTTAGGTCATACCTGTGGAAGTTATGCAGTGATGTTTAAATTACAGGGTGGTCCACATGAAGTGTTACGGGCTACATAATTCGGAAATTCCTTGCTTTTTTGCGCTTTGTTGTGGCGTTATTCGTTTTTTCCGCATCTTTTAGTCCACCTCTGGTCAGTCTTATTCTTCGTTTCCAGCTACACATGGTTTCGCTTGAGGATCGTTTAGCAGTAACCGCTGTGTTTAAACGGGGGTCGTCCGTTTCCACGATTTCAAAGATGCTCAAGCATCAGATGCAAGTTATCAAAAGCTTCGAAGAGACCTTGAGGGACCGAAAATCGTCCGAGAGGAAGACCATGACGAACTGCAAGAACTTCTGCCCTTCGAAAGGCCATCAAAGACAATCTTCACCTAAATCCTGCAAGAAGCATCAAGAAACTAGCTAAGGAGCACAACGTGACTCGTTCAACTATGCAACGACTGGTCAAGGATGATCTGGGATTGTATCGCTACAAATTCGCTAAAGGACAGCACCTCACGGACAAACTGAAGGCCTTAAGATTAAAGAAATGCAGAAAAATGAAGAGCTTTACGCGCGGTGGTGTCAAGCTCGACCGGATTCTCCTCACAGACGAGAAGATATTTACCGTCGAACCACTCCACAATGCGCAGAATCAACGGAAACGGCTGCTAAAGGATCTTCAAGAGCCGTCAACGTCGAAAGAGTTCATTTTTCATAGCCCTTGGTGCTATGGGCTGAAATATCGGACCTGAGCAAGGCCAAGCTTGTTTTTATTCAAAAAGAAGTTAAGA